>JARQOC010000009.1:81671157-81699398 GCA_033576535.1 Allobates femoralis
GGGGTATCAGGCAGGTCAGGAAAAATTTTGGGAGGACATAGGGGGAAAGGCCCAAAAAATTGGGGGGACAAGGCGGGCGGCTTTTGGTTGGGGGGAAAATAGGGGGTCGGGCAAAAAGGTAGGTGTAATAGGCGGAAAGGCCCTCAATGAAGGGGGATATAGACAGGTCGGGGCTCAATGTTGGGTTTTATACGGCGGGGCAGGCTCAATGGTTAGGGGTATATAGGCAGGTCGGGGCTAAATGTTAGGGGATATAGGAAACCCCCAGGTTTAAATGTTTAGGGGTATTTTAGGCGGGGGCAGGCTCAAGGGTTTAAAAGGTACATAGGCAGGTCCGGGGCCAATTTTGGGGGGTACAAAAGGCAGGTCAGGAAAAATTTGGAGGGGGTATATAGGCAGATCAGGTTCAAAAATGGGGGTATATAGGAGGCCCCAAAGGCTCAAGGGTAAGGGGTTTTTTGGCAGGTCGGGTTTAAGGTCAAAGACAAAGGGGGGGGGAAAGGGGATGGAGGGCCCCCTCCTTTTAAGTGGGAAGCCCAAAGCCCTTAGTCATGTCTTACCTTCCCACGCCCCCCCCCCCCCACGTCTCCCCTGCCCACTTTCCCCCCCCAAATGTCTGACCTGACATCCCCCAAAAAACCCCTTTGCTAAACCGGCCCACTTTACCCCAAAACCAGGTCTAAACCGCCCACATACCCCTCCCCCAGGTCTGACGGCCCCAAAAACCCCTCCCCAAGGGGTTGACTTGGGAAAAAACCCCCTCCCCGGGTCTGACCGGCCCTTTCCCCCCCGGGGGCCCCCCGGCCAACATCCCCCAACCCCGGGGGTCTGCCCGGGCCCACGAAAAATACCAGGGTCTGCTTGCCCACTTTCCCCTCACATGGGGAACCTCCCCCCGTACCCCTACCCATGTCTAAAGGCCCGGGACCCCAAAACCTTGGGGTTAAACCTCCCACACCCAACCCTTTTTTGGGGGACCGGGCCCAGGGCCCCCCCCTTTTACCCAACCCCCTCCCCTTTGGTTTGAAGGCCAGGGGTCCCACCCAAGGTCTGGCCTTCTCAGGCCCCTATTTTTTATCCTGGGGGTTTTCGGGGAAGGGGAAAGAATTTCATTTTGCCCCTCTATGGAGAAACAAACCCCAATTACAAATTTTTTGGGGGCAACTGCTATGTAAGGGGTGCGGTGGAAACCCTTGCCCCCCTTTGAGTAAACCCCCAAAACGCCCAAGGCTCCCATGAAGTGGAGCAGCTTTCAGGGTTTTAAAATGGCCGGCGCTGGGGGGCCACATTCCCCATGCTCAGTCTATGGCCCCCGGCAGAACCGGTCATAGTCAAAACACCCTGCCCAACGCAATTATTTGGCCCCCCCCAAAACTTTATGACATTTTTTTAAACAGGAAAATCCCTTTAAGCACCCAGCGTTGAAACCTGCCAATTAAAAAAAAAGGGTTGCAGTGACATGGTTTGGATGTGCGGGGGGGGGGGAGGGGGGAATGTTTACGAAAACCCCCAGGGATCTGCGTTTCCAGGTTTTCTGAACCCCCCGGGGGAAAATTGGTGGGGGGTCCACAATTCAGGGAGCCCGGGGTGCCCAATTTGAATTACAGCCGGGGGTGTCCCAAAACTTCCCAAAAGTCCCCACAGGACTAACTAGGGGTATGGAAGGTACAAAAAGGAAACCCGTCACCTGGATGAATGGTTTAAAGGGATAGAGGGATGGGTGGATGGTGGAGGGAAATGGTTGGATGGAGGGTTTTAAAGGAATTAGATAAAATTTATTTGGATGGAGGGGGTTTGGAGGGATGGATGCAGAAGATACAGCAGAAAAACTGTAAACCTCTCCATAGTTTTGGGGGGATGGTGGGGTGGATGAATGAATGAAGGAAAAGATGGATTTATTGTTTTGGGGGAGGGAGGAATTGGGGGAAAGGGTTGTCAGAAGTTTCCGGCGGCAACTTTTAATCTGCCCAAAACCACTGGATGGATTGAGGATGGGGGGTTTAAAGGGAAATGGGAAAGGGAAAAATGGATGGTTAGTGGGAGGGAAAGATGAAAAAGAAGGATGAATTGTTGGTTGGAGTAAGGGATAGATGGATGAATGTTAAAGGGGAAATAGATGAAGAAAGGGATGGATGGAGGAAGGGGGGAGTAAGGGATTTTTTGGGGGGTTGGCGGGGCCCAAAGGTTTAAATGGAGGGAATAAAACGGATCGTTTAAAAGGGAATGGAGGGAGGGTTGTAATTTATGCAAAGGATAAATTTTTGGGGTTGGGGATGGAAGAAGGACGGTTTTACTTATGGATTTGGGTTTTCATTGATAACCCCGCCCGTGGGGGGGATCGGAAAGCAGATGGGGCCCTACCCATAACATAAAAATCCCCTTGGAACAATTTTTAAAAGGAAATTTCGCGGGGCTTCTCTGGTGCCCCCTTATACCGGGGGCCCAAAATTTTGGGTATTGACAGAGGAAAAGGGAAAAATGAGCGCAGCTGCTTGTTTTTGGGTAAATATTAAAGGCGCTTGCGTGTCTGTTGTGTGTATATCCCCGGGTTTCCCAAAACTGGGAATATAAAATATGGGGGTAAAATAGGTGTGCAACCCCAATGGCTTAAACCGGCTGTTTGGCCCACCATTTTAGTAATGTGAGGTTTGGGAGGTTGCAGGGGGGGCGTGGGTTTGGGAGGAAAGGGTTAGGTTTAAATTGGAGGGTTGGTTAAAAGGGATGAATGGGGGGCATGGCTAGGGGGATGAAAGGATAAGGGGAGGAATGGAAGTTTGGGGGAAAGGGATGGTTTTTTGGGGTTTTGGGGGATTTTGGCCTTCATTTTTTGGACTCTTTTCATTGAAATTCCCCCGCCCGTCCCGGGGACCGGAGGCGATGTGGCTTTTTGAAATCACTTTCATCTGGGGAACATTTTGGTATTTGATTTGGGGAAAGTAATTATTTTAGTATCTGGCCGGTTTTGGTTCAGGAGGGAAATTGAAAGCCTGGGATGGGGGGCTGTGATAATTTTTGCCCTCTAGAATAGGCCCCTGGGGCTTTAAGGGGAAAAACCCCCTCTTTTCCCCGCAGGGCCCTCGGGTCCCCCAGTGTCTGCAAAATTTCCCCTGCACTTAAAAAGGGGCACTTTTTTTTCTGAAGCCCCTTTTTTCCCTCCTTAAACCAGTTTGCTGGGTGACATACAAATTAATAGCACCCTTTGATTTTTCCGGGCCCGGGCGTTTCACCCAACTTTTTTTAGACCCGAATAGGGGTCATTTTAAAACCCCCCCCAAAAGGGAATGCATTTTTAAAATGTTAATAGCACGGGATTAGCGGGTTTTTAGGGATGGTTTTACGGGGGACTTTTAGGAGGTAAGCTTTTTTTTTATAGCTTTTGCTTTGTTCTTTCCCGATTAATCAATTTTTTGGTGCTCAATTTTTCAAATTAAAAATTAATTCCAAATTCCGGCTTAAAAATTTGCTTTAAACATAAACAAAACTGTGGGTCAGCGGGGAAACCAAAAAGGGACCCCTTTTTGAGCCAAAGGAATTTATCCCGGGTAGGCAGTTCCCCCTCCCGGGGCCCCCCTCAAAAGGGGGGGAGCTGCAGCCAAAAAGGGGTTACCATTTAAAGGGGGTTTTTCCAGCCTCAAATCTTACAACCCATAACCCTACTAAAAAAAATCTGAAAAAGTCGGGAGCATTGTCAAGATAGGCGAGCGCTTGTTTGGCCAACATGAGAACCCTGGAGCCCGGGTTTTTAAAAAAAATTTTAAAAAAGTTTTATTCTTCTGGATAACCACTCGTATTGAAAGAAAAATTTTTTTCTTTGCTTTTTTTTTTTAAATGAAAATATTTGAAGGGGGTTAAAAAAAAAACCAAAACATCAAAAACGCTAAAAAAATTTAAAACTCTTGCACTGCAGCAAAAAAAAATAAAAGGGAAAAAAAAGGGGGATTTTAGAAAAAGGTAAAAGTCATTTTGAGTTACTGTGCTTACGTTTTCCCCCCCTTGGAGTTTTGAAAAATGCCCCCCGGGGCCGAGCTGGATGGGGGAAATTTTGGGCTGCTTTTATAATGCGCTGTGCGGTTTTTTCTGGGGCCCCCCAAAAGGTTTTTTATTCGTAACTCCCGACGGTGAAAATTCCGAGAAAAATTTTTGGCCTTTTTTAAAATGAAGGAAATTCATAAACGGCCCTTTTTAGTTTTGAAAAGGGGGAATTTTCAGGTGGTTTCGAGGAATGGATACTTTTTAGGACCATTTTTCCAAAAAACCTGTGATAGGTTGAAAGACTTTTTAAAACCACTTGGGAGAAGAAGCGGGGGGGGTTTTTGGTTTCTTAGTCAGGTTTTTTTCTCCAAAAGTAGGGTTTCCCGTTTTTAAAAAGAAAATTTGGGATTGATATAGTGATAGGGGGGGGTTTCGGGAAAAAGGCCTGGGGAATATACTTTTCAATGGGGTGGGTTGGGTTATTTAAACATGTTCATTTCCGTGTTTTCCCCGAAAGTAAGACCCTGTTTTAAAATTTTTTTTGGGGGGGCCCAAAAAGTGGCCCCCGGTCAATTTGGGGGGGGTTTTTTTTTTGGGGTGCCCAAAAAGAAAGTGTGGCCCTACGGGCCCCCCTCCGGGGGGACCTTGGCCGGGGAGGGGTCGCACTTACGGGGGGCCCCCGGCTCATTACTTTTTTGAACTGCACCCCCCTGTCAATAAAAAGCGGAAGGGGGGCGGGGGCTTTAAAATGTTTTATAGGGCCCCCCTTTTGGCTGGCAAAACAACCCCCTGTTCTGACCCCCCAAAAACCGTGCAAATGTTTGCAGACATCTTACCCTCCGGTTTTTTTTTGGGCGCAGCCGCGGGGTCCGTCCCTCTGTCCTTGGGGGCTGTTCCGGATCATGTAAACCCGTTGAAGCGAAAGGGAACGTAATCGCGACTGCAAACCGGCCGGTAAATGTTCCGGGAGCCCAGCCGAGGACAGAGGTAGGACGCGCTGGCTGTTGCAAAAAAGACCCTGGAGGGTAAGATGTCTGCAGAAAAGCACCCAAGCGGTGGGGCCTCAGAACAGGGGGGGGTAGGGCCCAGAAAGGGGGGGGCCCAAATAAACAGTATAATGAAATGTTTCCCCCTGTCGTGATTAAACAGGGGGATGTAGTGCATATGTAATGAGCGGGGGGAAACGTGACGTGCCGACTTGCTCCCGCTCCCCCCCCCCCCCTCCGCTAGGGGCCTTACATTGGCCCCCCGGGTTGTAAGGCCTTATAAATCGGGGGGGGCCTTTACATTAGCGGGCCCCCCCCCTTTAAACCTAGGGGCCTTTACAATCGGGGGGCCCCCTTAAATTTCGGGGGAAACAGGGGTATTTTTTTTAAAAATAAACATTTTGGTTAAAATTTAACGGGTCGGTACAAAGTTCGTAGTTTACCAAACATGGTTTACTTTTAAAATGGTATCTAAGTGGGGACAAAAAATTCACTTTTTAAAGAAAAAAAATTGCACTTTTGCCCCAATTTTCCCCCGCCCCGCAGCTTTTCTCATTTTTCGGGATTTGGGGGCCTGTGTGATGTCTTATGTTTTGTGTCTTGAGCTGACGTTTTAAGGGTTTACCTTTTTGGGGTAGAGGTGATGTTTTGTTTCGCCGGGTTTTTTCAATTTTATTGCAATGTTGCGTCGACAAAAAAATTTTTTGGGCATTTGGACTTTTTTTCTATGCGCAGTTTACGGGATTTTTTTTCTGATTTTTTTTTTTTGGGAAGTTCGGGCATTTCTAAAACATTAAATTTTAAAATTTAAAGTTTTAAGTTTTTTTTTAAGGGGGGAAAAACTATTTAACATGTTTAAAATTTCATCTTTTGGCCCTGATGAAGTGTTATCCAATATACAGGGTGGGCCCAAAATTTTTATGGTTTGCCCCCAAAAATAAAAGGGGAAAATGGTTGGTGATATCAACTTCCTGTTTGTGGCAACCCAGTATATGGAATGGGGAAAACTTTTCCAGAGGGGTGCGGGGCCATGGCCCCCCTGGGGTGGAAGGGGCCCCCGGTGGAAAAGGGGGGCAAGTCCCCCCTTTGGGGTTGTGGTTTTTGCCCACATTTTTAGGGGGGCCCCCCCACGGGAAAGGGGCCCGGCCGGCCGAAACCCTTGCCGGGGGCGATCCCAGAGGGTGGCTGATAGGGGGGTTTGGGTGAGCGGTCCGAAAACTCTGATAGCACCCCCCGGTCCTCAAAAATTTTTTGACGGGCCAACCCCCCCCCCGCGTTCTAAAATGTGGGGGCAGTCCAAAACTCCCAAAACCCGGGGCCAGAGAGGGGGCCCAGCAGCCCCTGGCGGCCATTTTTGGACCCAAACCCATTCCCATTTTATTTTAGGTGCACCCAAATAAAAAAAGGCCCCAACCCCTTTTACGAGGGCCCATTATCTGTTTTCCAACTCAACTTAACAGAGCTCAAAAAGTCCAAGTTTTATTCAGCTGGGGGAAAAACCCGGCCTAACAGCAGCTGTGCAGCTTGTACTGAGCAGTGCGAGATCTATGAAAGGGGGGGAGAACTGAGGTTGTCAATCAGGTGGATAAGTTGTTTGAGCCGAAAGCAGAGTGGTAGGACACAGGGGGGGCTGTCAATCGGATGGAGATTAGGGTTTTAAACTTTCAAAAGGTTGGGCCATAAATTTTCAAAGTAAAAAAATACCAGCCCTTCCCCCCGGGGGGCCCATCAGACGGGGCATGTGTACAGTAAGGAAAGATTCTAGTTCAGCCAAATTTGGTACATTTGGGATAACGGGACTGCATGATAAGGTTAGTGCATTTTTCCCCTTTCCGGGGGGAGTAAGTGTTTTGGCTATTAGTGAAACAAAGAACGCCGGTAAATATTGTGCTGGAAAACAAAGTGCAGATTGTTTGTTAGTTGATGAGAAAAAGCTTCAAAGGATGGAAATTTAAAGTATAAACCTCGTGCAAGGTCAAATCCTTTTTCCTCCTTGGCACTGATCGGGGGAAAACCCTGTGGCTCGTCTCCAATTTTTAAAACTACAAAATCCCCAACATATTTTATTAGATCTTGCTAAAATTTTTTTTTGGGAAAGGTCAAAAGTGATTTCTTTTCACCTTTCTATGGCTTAGTGTCGGCCCAAACTTTTTTAGAGGGGAAATGGGCACTTGTTAAAAAAAATGTTTAAAAAACCTTGCAAAAATCCTTGAGCTTCTTGATTCTGCGGGTTTTTTTCCCTTTTGTTCCCATGTCCCTTTTTATTGCAGAGAAAATTCACATTTGTTCCTCTTGGAGTGCAGCTTGTGAAATCTAAACTTTGTAGTTCAAAATTTGGGGTTTATTACCCGGGGTTTTTTTAGTGTGTGCCCTTTTTAATTTTTCCCTACCAGGGCACTGCTAATCACAACTCAGCAGCATCTGAGCGGGAAAGGGGGTTTTGTACAAATTTGGAAACCCTGAACCCGCGGTTTGGTTTAAAATTTCGGTAGAGATTTCCATACCGTTCCAAAATTAAACAAATGGGAATATCTCTTTCTAAAGAGCGTTTTCAGAGCAAAACGGAAAAGGCAGCAGAAAACAGGGAAAACTCAGAGATTTTTTCAAAAAGGGATTTCACCCCTTTTTTTGAACAAGTGCAGGTTCTCTTTAAACTGGGGAGCAACCCAAAAGTGCTTAAAAATGTGACAGAGCCCCATTTATTAGTGGCCACATTGGTAAATTTCAGATCCCAGTTAAATTTTAAAAAAAATTTAGCTGCCCGGGGGGTGCAATAATAGGTTTACCCGGGGCCCAGGAGCGTATTAGTCTAATGGGTTTTCATATGAAACCTATTTTTAAATATTAAAATGTAAAGTTTTTAAACAGAGGGATATTCAAAAGGGGGATTCTATGGTGATTGGGGTTTCAGTGTTTAAATTTCTTCCACCCCCCTGCTTACTTGCCAACATTTTTTAAGCAAAAATCAGGGCTCCTTTGGGGGAAGGGAATTTTTTTTTTTTATCTAAATAAAAAATGGCATTTGGGGTAAAAATTTTTCTTTTGTAATTTGGGGTTCACTAAAATTGGCCCAATTTGCCTTTTTAGTTTCGTGTTTCACGGTTCTATAAGGTTTTCAGAAGAAGTTAACTGACAGTCAGGTAGTAAGCTCATTCTTGGGGAAAAACCCAAAGGGGAAAAGGGTTTTTGATTCTTTTAACTTTTTTTGGGCCGCAAAACCACATCAAAGTTCAGTTTGCAGGAAATAAAGATTCGGGTGATAGCCAAACAGTTACAATTTTCAATGAAAATAATTAAAAAAATAAAAATTTAGGCCCCAAAATATGCAGTTAAGTAAAGAAAAAAAAAATTCAAAATTTGGACAACCCCTTTAAGCCCCAAACCCCGGGAATATTAAAAAAAGATATTGAAAATGCTTCCAAACTTTCATTCTTGCCTTAGTTTGCAAACAATACATAAACTCTGTGACGATGTATTTGGGTTTGGGGGGTGTAATGGTGAATATTGGCCCCCCTCTGAAACTAGATGTCGAAGGTTTCAGACCCCTCCTTTTTTTATTTTTTAGAACTGACCCTTTAAATTTTCTTTTTTAAGGTAGAAAAATAAGAGTAACCCCCGATTTGAAGTGAGCAATTCCGAAGGCAGGAATTAAGTGAAAAATAAGAAAACAAAATCATGTCTGGATTACAGTAAAGTTGCCGTTGAGGAAAACCCCCATTGATGCTTCGGATGGAAAGCAAAATGTTTTTGAATCTTATGTTAAGGTAAAAAAACCCGTTAACTTTCCTATGAGTAGTATGTGTAAAATTAAAAGTTGACAACTCTTATGGCAAGGTCCATGAAGGCAGCACAAGGGGCTATGGGAAAGAACACCACGGTTTAAATTTTTTAAAAAGGGGACTTTGTACAAAATTTTTAAGTAAAATGAGCCCAAAAATTGGTGTGATCCACTGATTCGGGAAACAGGTTTTCTTTTTTTCCTGTGCCTTCCGTTCTAAAGTTATACCCCCCGGTAATAAAAAATTTTCCTTTAAATTAATTGGCGTGTACACAGAACTTTGTGGGTGTGGCCATGTTTTGATTGGCCAACCTCAGAGGAAAGAAAGTAAACACCCACAGAGAGGTACTGGCAGGGATCATTTCAGGGGGGTTTAATTTTGGATTGGAGGGGCGCAGAAGAAAAAGAAAAACTGTTCCAAATTTCAGAGGATGTGCACGAATTGAGAAGTACTAAGTTTACGTGAAAAAAATCCTTTAAATAAAAAAATCCGGGAGATGGAGAGACTGACAGCATATACAGAGGCAAATCAGGAGAAATTTCAAAGGCTCTGGGCGGATTGGATTGTCTTTAGAGATTCTCTTGACTACAACAGGTGCCGGGGACGCTTCGTATGTGAGCTCTACACTATTTCCTAAGACCTTTGTGGCCTGCTGGTCCGGGAGTTTGGAGAGTACGGTATGGGAAAACCCCCCCTCTTTCTTGCTCTTTCTCGTTTTGTTTCCTCTCTTCCTTTTTCCTTTTTACCACTATCACCCTATTTGACCCCTTCTCTCTTTGGCCTTGCTACCAACTGATTACATTTCGGGGCACACGGTGTAATCGATTGGTATCACTTGTTGCAAAGAGTGACTCGGAGAGTAGCACGGTTCGAACCTATATTTCCTAATAATGATTTTCAGGAGTTGGGGCAGCTTCAGAACAGAGAATTTCTGCCTCCGCTGGCACCAAAGCAGCTGATTTGACGAGAGTCCCGGGCCGGGGGTTGGACCCTGGCCAATCGACACCGATGACCTCCCCAAAGGGAAAAGGGGCCATTAATGTCTAAATAGTGAACAACCTCTTTAGGCGGGGGTACAGGGATACTTTGGTCAAAGATTTTGGGAATTGCACAGACAATGCTAAGGTGTTGCGATGTGGCAGAGCAAACCCCCATGAGCTATGTGACCAGTTGTAGACTTACAGGAAAGCCGCCTATAGGTTGATAGTCTCACCACAAGAAACAAAACCAGTGAATGAGCCTGTCCATCAGCATTCTCACTGCTTAGAATTTAGTGAAATTTATGTGATATTTACAAAATAAAAGTAACCCACTGATACTTTGTCTCAAACCAAACATTTACAGCGCACCGTAAAGCGGATGGTGAAGGCTATCGGCTGTGTGACGAATCGTAGCCTGTTCCAAGACAGAGCCAAGATAGAGAACAGTATTCACTACAGATGGAGGAATGGGTCCGAAGATGGAAACCAAATAGTGGACACCAGTGAGTATAAGAAATGGAGCAGACCCTGAATTCTATTTTACATATAAGCAGTGTATTCCATTTCTACCTGGTAAATTTTGGGTTGTAAAGCAGTAGAAAATAGAATGAAATCCACGGCACCAAAACGCCTCCTCTATAAAAGAATTTCTTTATTTGGAAAAATGCAAAAAAAACAACGTTTCGGTCACTGCAGGGTCTTTAACAAGCCACTAGATGGGAGCCCGATGCTACCGCATGGGTGGGCAGTGACATCACGATGGGGGTGGGGTTCTCCTTGTCCACTGGTTTTTCCCCATCGCTTTCTGCACCCCGTGCTGCGTCGTCTCTGCCCCTTCCCCTGTGCTCTGGCCCCCCCCCTGTGCTCGCTCTCTTCCCCCGCCCCTCTGCTTGCTCTCTGCCCCCACCCAGTGCTGCTCCCGTCCCTTCCCTGTGGGTCACTCTAATGTGGCAGCACGCATGAGAAAGAGGATGGTGGCATGAGAATGGTGCAGTCCTCGTTTGACGGGCTGGGGGTGAGTGGGGTGAGCAAGGTGAGTTTGGTGAGCGGCTGTGGGGTGGCGGAATGAGTGAGGCTGAGGGGGATGCGGGCTAAGTGATATGCAGGGTGAGTGCATGCAGGGTGCATGTGGGCAGAGTGAGTGTGGGGTAACCATGGTGTAGGTTGTGAGAGTGCAAGGCAGAAATAAGTGCAAGGTGCAGTGCTGGGGCAGAGTGAGTGCAGGGGCAGGGTGAGAGCTGGGGTAGAGTGAATGTGTGGGCAGAGTGAGTGGGGGATGAATAAGTGCTGGGACAGAGAGTGTGGGGCAGACTGAGTGTAGGTTGAGTGCTGGGGCCGAGTGAGTTTGTGCTTAATGAGTGCTGGGACAGAGTTGAGTGCTGGGGCAGACTGAATGCTGGACCAGGTTAGTGTGGGCTGACCATGTGTGGGGTGAGAGTGGGCTGCAGCTGCATCTTACCTTGCTGCTCTTGCTCCCCATCCTGTTCTGCTTAATGACTGGGGTGATGTAATGGTCATGTGACCTGGCTTTGCCCATGATAGTGACCTCACCACAGGTCCTGTAAATCCCAGTTTATCGAAGGCGGCAGGGGGATAGCTGGCTGGGGACTGCAGCGTCAAGTTACTGGGGGTGTCTGCGGGGATCTGGCGGGGGTAATTGGGCGGGATTCACGGGCGGACTGCTGGGAGCGGGCGGAGAGAGCATGCAGCAGGCTGCGACCACATTTCCATACCCATCACTTGGGTGTGGAAATATGGTGCAGCTAGAAGTGGCATAGGCGGACATCCAGATGGAAGTGGATGAACCACTTTTGCTATTATATAATTAGATTTCCACTTTTTTTAAGGAACCAACCAGCAGAATTTAGGGCTATAAAGTGAAGCCATCACCTTACAGGCTCTGGGATACTGAATGCAATCATATCTTTACTTCAATGATTCCATGTTTGATTGCTGGGGAAAAGTGTCATAAAACTCCTGGAAAACAGGGCAGCAGATGATTGATGTGTGCAGCACTGCATCACAATTTGTTTTTTTTTCCCACTCCTCTTGGGCATACCTTTCGGCTATAAGTTAAACTTACCTCCCTTTTTGCCATCTCTACTTTCAGTTTTGTCAGGCGCCCTGTGGTTGGTGTAGTGACACTCTGCAGGAGCCTGAAACTGAAAGAGATAAGAGGCAGGGTGGAGGGTTTGGCTTACAGCCAAAAGGCATGCCCACAGGGGAGGAAAAAGAAACAACCCCAGTGCTGCACACATAAACCATCTGCTGCCATGTGTTCCAGGATTTTTTATGACACTTTTCTCTGCAATCAAACATGGAATCATTGAAGTAAAGTTATGAATGCAATCAGCACCCCAGAGCCTGTAAGGCACTGCATCACTTTATAGCTAAATCCTGCTGGTTGATTCCCTTTAAGGGCTTGATAAAGGTCCTGTGTTGGCCAAACCGTGTGTTTTTGTATTTTTCTTTAGTGTCCGCTGGGATAATAATGATAATTATTTTATAGAGGAGTTTCAGTGCCTTGGATTTCTTTGTATTTTCTAATGAATGCCATTCTATTATCTGAACATCAGATGTAATGAATGAGGACTAAAGGTATTAGTGAAGGACTCCGATGTGAGAAATATCCCTACAAAAATAGAATGATGCCTTTGGGTAAAAAATCTAAGCCCTAGCAATACAGCAAATGTTTCCCTCTTTCATTATCTCCCCCTTTTAAGTGATGATCATGCTGATTCAGCCATCACAGCACAGCTGAAAAGCAAGACTTCAAAAT
Source organism: Allobates femoralis (assembly GCA_033576535.1). Classification (NCBI taxonomy): domain Eukaryota; kingdom Metazoa; phylum Chordata; class Amphibia; order Anura; family Aromobatidae; genus Allobates; species Allobates femoralis. Next base: position 81,683,654 of record JARQOC010000009.1, read on the forward strand.
AGGCAGTCTCATGCTCTAGGGCTCCCTCTAGTGGTCAATGTGAAAATCAATATTTCCAAATGTTTTGTTTTCAGTAATTGCATGCCCAAAGAGGATACTTTACCTACAGCAATTCACAAATAAGCTAAAGTGGTATCCCTTAGGAGTTCGGGATACAACTAACAAAGTAAGCAAAAGCAACAATCAAGTTTGGATTTAAAGGGAACCTGTCATGTCATTTTGTGATTTTAAACGCCCTAATGTGATTTAAATGATGCAATGTGCATCACTACCATGGTTAACTAAAAAATAAAATTACACGTATTAATCTTAAAAAAAGAATTTATATGCTGAGGTGACTGCAGACACATACCTGTCTTCAGTCATAGGGGAGGTGACTGCACACACATACCTGTCTTCAGTCATAGGGGAGGTGACTGCACACACATACCTGGCTTCAGTCATAGGGGAGGTGACTGCACACACATACCTGTCTTCAGTTATAGGTGAGGTGACTACACACACATACCTGGCTTCAGTCACAGGGGAGGTGACTGCACACACATACCTGTCTTCAGTCACAGGGGAGGTGACTGCACACACATACCTGTCTTCAGTCATAGTGGAGGTGACTGCACACACATACCGGTTTCCAGTCATAGGGGAGGTGACTGTACACACATACCTGGCTTCAGTCATAGGGGTGGTGACTGCACACACATACCTGGCTTCAGTCATAGGGGAGGTGACTGCACACATATACCTGGCTTCAGTCATAGGGGTGGTGACTGCACATACCTGTATTCAGTCATAGATGAGGTGACTGCACACACACACACACCTGTCTTCAGTCATAGGTGAGGTGACTGCACACACATACCTGGCTTCAGTCATAGGGAAGGTGACTGTACACACATACATGTCTTCAGTCATAGGGGAGGTGACTGCACACACATATACCTGTCTTCAGTCATAGGGGAGGTGACTGCACACACATATACCTGTCTTCAGTCATAGGGAAGGTGACTGCACACACATATACCTGTCTTCAGTCATAGGGAACGTGACTGCACACATATACCTGTCTTCAGTCATAGGGGAGGTGACTGGACACACATACCTGTCTTCAGTCATAGGGGAGGTGACTGCACACACATACCTGTCTTCAGTCATAGGGGAGGTGACTGCACACACATACCTGTCTTCAGTCACAGGGGAGGTGACTGCACACACATACCTGTCTTCAGTCACAGGGGAGGTGACTGCACACACATACTGTCTTCAGTCACAGGGGAGGTGACTGCACACACATATACCTGTCTTCAGTTATAGGTGAGGTGACTACACACACATACATGTCTTCAGTCATAGGGGAGGTGACTGCACACACATATACCTGTCTTCAGTCATAGGGGAGGTGACTGCACACACATATACCTGTCTTCAGTCATAGGGAAGGTGACTGCACACACATATACCTGTCTTCAGTCATAGGGAACGTGACTGCACACATATACCTGTCTTCAGTCATAGGGGAGGTGACTGCACACACATACCTGTCTTCAGTCATAGGGGAGGTGACTGCACACACATACCTGTCTTCAGTCATAGGGGAGGTGACTGCACACACATACCTGTCTTCAGTCACAGGGGAGGTGACTGCACACACATACCTGTCTTCAGTCACAGGGGAGGTGACTGCACACACATATACCTGTCTTCAGACATAGAGGTGATTGCACACACATATACCTGTCTTCAGACATAGAAGTGGCTGCACACACATACCTGTCTTCAGTCATAGGGGAAGCGCCTTTGAGAACGGTCACAAGTTCATTCATGATATTTTTTGTTATTCTGTCATTCCCTCTGCATTGTAATTTATTGACATCAAAGCAGGACCTGTTGTAATGTCACAACCACGTTACCATAATGGGCAGAGCTAAGCCCAAAGTCTTTTGCTTCAGGACTCTTAGCTCCGCTCATTATGGTCACATGATCGTGACATCCCTTTGGGGGACCTTCAGTGATGTCAATATATTACACTGCAGGGGGCGTGACTACGTTTAAAATGTTGCAGTACAGAAGTAGATTGATGTGACTGTTTCCAGCTGAAGTTTCCACCCCAATGACTGACTATGCAGGTACCTAATGTAAACACCCAAGTATCTAAAGTGTGTTTTTATGATGAATAAATGGATGGGGTTTTTTTTAAACCATGATGATCTAAATAAATTGGGACGATTTAAGAACAAAAAAGGACCTGACAAGTTCCATAAAATTGATGTAATTTAATCATAGGTCCCATGTACGGCTCCCTCTTACGTGCCTGGCAGTCCTTCATGACAGCGACCGAGCGGCTCAGTGAGCTCCATGTTCAGATCCAGAAGACCCTGATGACTGACGACACAGAGAAGATCCGCAACTGGCAAAAGGAAACGTATCACCGCAAAATCTTCGGTGGATTCAAGGAATCTTGTGAAATAGAAAATGGCTTCCACAAGGCCCAAAAACCGTGGGCCAAAAAGTTAAAAAAGGTAAATGACTAATTGAGAAGTTCATGTCTGAACTGGTCCAGAGAGTCTTCCAATGGATCCAGGTTAGGGTTCAATAACTGAACCCCCTAAATGGGTTGATGAAAAAATATGGTATCGGTAGGTGAAGGATACCCTTAACCCTAGTAATGAAAAGACCGGTAGGGAGAAAGTTTATAGTCAAACTAGAGGAGGAAGAAAAAGAAAAGGACCATCAGCTCAGCAGAAATGTCCATAGGTTCAGGCTAAACCCATATCTAGATCTTCAGGGCCGGTATCCACGAGTTAAAGTGTGATGGTAAAAACCAGCATCGGAACCATTAAAATTTCAATTAGTAATTCTAAAGTAAAAACAGAGATAAAACAGAACATTTAGTACCTTACGCGTTTCGGGCTGGTACTACCTATGAGTAAGGACACTACTGTCTGAAACGCGTAAGGTGCTATATTCCCAGTTTCAATCTGTTTTAATTCCAATTATATTAAGTCTACAGTAAAAACAGTGATAAAACAGACTGAAGCAGGACATTTAGCACCTTACGCGTTTCGGGCAGTAGTGTCCTTACTCATAGGTAATAGCTGCCCGAAACACATAAGGTACTAAATGTCCTGCTTTGGTCGCTTTTATCACTGTTGACTTAATATAATTGGAATTAAAACAGCTTGAAACAGGAAATAGCACCTTACGCGTTTCGGGTAGGTACTACCAATGAATAAGGACACTACTGTATGAAACGCGTTAGGTGCTATATTCCTGTTAATTCCAATTTTATTAAGTCTACAGTAAAAACAGACAAAACAGACCGAAGCAGGACATTTAGCACCTTATGCGTTTCGCACAGTAGTGTCCTTACTCATAGGTAATACCTGCCCGAAATGCGTAAGGTGCTAAATGTCCTGTTTTTACTGCAGACCTTACAAAAATTGGACTTTTTAATGGTTCCTGTACCAAATAGGTTCCTTCCATTTTTTTTTCTTTAAACTAAAGAAGGGTCTACACTATAAAATTGAAAAACGAGATTGTTATGGAAGTTTTTGGAGATAATGACTAGTTGCCAAAAATGATTTCTGTGCCTACGCTTTTGGGATAATTCTCTTTGCAGCTTGAAAAAGCCAAATCATCCTTTCACAAAGCCTGCAAGAAGGAACATTTAGCAAGTGTCCGAGAGGCCAACGGAAAGATTAATCCAGAATTCTCTCTAGAAAAACAAAAGAAACTCACAGAAGATCATGAGAAATGTAAACAGGATAAAGAAAAGGTAAAAGGAACCAAGACGTAGCACTGAACATGAGGCAGCGTTACCGTTCTTCTCAATGTAAAGCAAGCAAGATGAGACGCATGCATGAGTGCATTAAGCTGCGGGTGTTTGGGGCAGATCAGGGTGGGGGATTGAATACACACACCTTGTTCTACATACAGCGGGTGAGATAAGTATAGAAAACGTCACCAATATTCTCAATATATTTCTAGAGGCTCTATTGACATTAAGTTCTCACCAGATGTCAGTAACAATCCATCCAGGCAAAGAAATCAAACCAGAGATGTCCAAAAATTATGTGTAATATGAAAACATATTGAACACGTTACTGGAATTTAATACTTTGTACAAAATCCTTTGCTGGTGATGAAGCTCCAGACACCTCCTGTATGGAGACACGAGTCCCTGCATTGCTCAGGTGGATTTTGGCCCATTTTTCCACACAAACACTCTTCACATCCTGCAGATCCTGTGGATCCTTCTATGATCTGAGCTTTAGTGCCTTCCAGACATTTTCTATTGGATTCAGCTCCGGTGATCGGCTTGGCCATTCTAGCAGCTTTATTTTCTTTCTCTGATATTGAGTTACCTTGCTGTATTTGGGGTCATTCTGACTTGTCTGCCCTTGTTGCATCTTCATCATCCTGGTACATGGCAGCAGATTTTTTATCAGGAATGTCTGGTGCATTTGTCCATTCATTCTTCCTTCAAACACATGAAATTTGCCAGTGTCATATACTGAAAAACAGCCTCACACCATGATGTTCCCACCTCCACACTTCACTGTTGGTGTTTTTGGGGTGATCTGCCTTTTGGCCTCTAAACATGGTGTGTGGTATGTCATCCAAAGAGTTAAAGTTTGTTCTCATCTGAACAGACTATTAACCTAGGATTTCCCAGTCTTGTCTAAATGTTGTTGAGTAAACTTTAAACGCTCTTGATCATGCTTTTTGCTCAGCAATGGAGTCTTGTGTTGTGAGCGTGCATACAGGAGCGTGCATACAGGAGCGTGCATACAGGAGAGTGCATACAGGAGAGTGCATACAGGAGCGTGCATACAGGAGCGTGCATACAGGCGCGTGCATACAGGCGCGTGCATACAGGAGCGTGCATACAGGAGCGTGCATACAGGCCATGGAGGGGAGGGCATTACTAATTATTTTGTTAGAAAAAATTGTACCTGCTGATTCCAGGTGTTTCTTTAGGTTTCTACAGCTGGTTCTCGGCTCTTGCACAACTCTACTGTTAATTCTTTTGACTCCTCTGTGTGCAATCTTGCAGAGAGCACCTGGCTGTGGCCGATTTATGGTGAAATTATGTTCTTTCCACTTCCGGATTATGGCCCCAATAGAGCTCACTAGAACCTTCAGTAGTTTAAAAGTCTTCTGTAACCAATGCAATAAGTATGTTTTGCAACAATAAGGTTGTGAAGGTCATGAGACGGCGCACTGGTTTTACCCACCATCAGATGTTTCTTGTGTGGCACCTTGGTAACGAGACCTTTTTATAGGCAATCAGTTGAACCAGCTGATATTTTTCTCTAAGGCCGGCTTCACACTGCGTGTGTGATTCGATCCGTACCTGTCCGCTTGAGGCAGACAGCTGCGGACCGGATCAGCACACAGGACTGGGGGGCTATTATGCTGATCCGGTCCGCAGCTGTCTGCCTCAAGCGGACAGCTACGGATCGGATCACACACGCAGTGTGAAGCCGGCCTAAGCGGCAGGATTGCTTTCTAATTACTGATAGATTTCAGCTGATGTCATTTACTTTCAATTTTTGCACCTGTTCCTTCATATGTTCAATACTTTTTCCCTGTGTCATTTCTCAATATTACACATCATAGAGTTATGGACATCTGTGGTTTGATTTCTTTACCTATGTGGATTGGATGGGTTGTTACTGACATCTGGTGAGAAATTCATATCAATAGCACCATTACAAATATACTTGCTTGGAAAATTTGTGACGTGTTCAATACTTATTTCATCTGCTGTATTTGCTGTGTTCACATTTGGTACGTATGTGGGTTCCACCTTAAGAACAGAAAAACGGAATAAGTGATCGTGATCCGCTGCATCAACTATGCAAACAGAAGAAGGGTGCTGTTGATTATTATAGGGTCCATCGGGGGCCTGTGTTTTTTTAGAATGCAAGAAAACGTTCTGCATGTAGGACTTATATTTTCTACCAATCTAAAATCAAACACCAAAAGGATCCCATACTAATCTACGGGACCTTTTGGCATACCTGATGCACTGGATCACTTATTATGTTTTTCTGTTCCTAATACGAGCCCATTTTTTCACTTGTGTGATGGAAAATATTTGAGGAGATGTCATAAGAAGTCCTATTTCCTGTATAGTAGACTTCCTCTGCATGTATGCATAGACTGGTTTCGAAGGGTTGATCCACTGATGACGGCACCTTTCAGCTCAGCAGGTCATTACAGCTTCTGCTGCAGGAAGCCTCGGTCTGCCGGGCATTTATTGACCTAAACATAATCTTATATCAACTATAGGTAAAGCAAAGATATGAGAAATCCTTACAAGAACTCAATAAATATAATCCCAAATACATGGAAGAAATGGAGACCGTGTTTGACCAAAGCCAGCAACAGGAGCAGAAGAAGATTGTGTTCTTCAAACAGGCCCTTCACTCCATACACAAGCACCTCGACATCACTAACAACGAGAGGTAAGAGGACAGAAAGATCGCTAGGGCTCGTCCAGTCTATGGCGCTGTTCACAAGTCAATGATTTTTGTGGACCAAGTCCTTTCCATGTTTTATCCTAATCAGTGTATGGGTTTTGGACATGGCACACAGATGACGCTCTCGCTGTATCCATGTGCTGGGAAAAGCATGAGACTCCTCAAAGTTTTGATTATATTTGGAAAGGAGAAAAACGGATAAATTCTGATGGTGCAGCAAACACTGATGAAAAATCAATGTTGCCTGAATAAGGGGTTACCGTCAACTTCCTTGGTGGCCTAGATCAGATAGGCGTTAATGCGAATATCAAAATCAGATAGGGGTTATTACCAGGATCCTTGGTGGTCTCAATAATATAAAGGGTTATATAACCAATATCCATGGTGGTCAAAATCAGATAGCGGTTAACGACAATAACACTAGTGGTCAAAATCAGATCGGGGTCAATACCAGAATCTCTGTTGGCCTAGATCACATAAAGGATAATACCAATGTCTATGTGTCATGCTAAGGGGGTGAGAAAATCAGGAACTGGATGGTGAGATGGGTGAAGAGATTCAGGGGAAGCTAATCTGACCAGTACTGGGGGTCCCTGGCTTACCCTGTTCTAGTGAGGAGGTTCTGATGGTGAGAAGGTCCGAGTCGCCACCCTTTCTCCTAAGCTCCTGCAAAGCCCTGGGCACAAAGCCCCTACCTCCAGCATGGACCAGGAAAACCCAGCAGCTTCAAATGAAGGGGATTTTCAGCAGCTCCAGTAGAACGTCTGCACACAACAGGTCTCAGATCAGGAATGACCTGAATCAGCGACATCTGGTGGAAGGAAGCTGAATTATTTATGGCCGAGAGGTGGAGAGCAGAAGGCTCAGACACACCTCTCAGCTCACCTGATCTATGAGTCACTTCTACCAAACATTCAGCAACCTCCACCTGCAGAGCCGCAGTGACTGAAGAGAAAAAAAGGCTTCGTTTAAACTACAGCAGCACCTATTGACTACAGGCAGTCAATACGAGACACCATGGTGGTCAAAATCAGATAGGGGTTAATGATAATATCCATGGTGGTCTATATCATATGGGGGGTACATGGTAATATTCATGGTAGTCACAGTCAGATAGGGGTTAATGTTGAGATCCCTGGTGGTCTAGATAATATGTTGATTAAAGCAGATATCCATGGTGGTCTAGGTCATGTAGGAGATAATGCCAACATCCGTGGTGGTCTAGTTTGGCAAGAGGTTGATTTTTGTTGGTGAATATTTAAATCTAGCATCGTCAGCCTCATAGGCTGGAGACATCGGTTCCTGAGATCCGCGGTGGGGTTGTAGTCTGACCATGAATGTCGGATATGTGATGACGCCTTATAGTGCAAACTGTGTTGGGAATGACGAGGCACGGCTGCCGTCAGCACATCATCAGGCCATGATATGAACACAATAGAGACTTTACACAGAATAATTTCTTATGTATACTAGAAAGTGGAAAGTATCTAGAAGATCCAGTCAGACATCAGAAGAGAACTTGTCTATGCATGTGAAGACTGACGTTGCTTTTCTATATACTTAGTATCATGACGGTATACGGTGATCTGAACCAGGCCATATTGGGGGTCAGCGACCAGGACGATCTCAAGTGGTGGAGGAATAAACGTGGCCCCGGGATGTTAATGAACTGGCCCCAGCTTGAGGTACAGGATAATAACCTACTTGTATGTTAACATGGGAAAAAATGAACCTGTTAAAATAAACTCATCTAGTTAAAATAACAGTTGTATCCGCAGGTCGCGCCTTAGGCCACGTGCACACATTGAGTATTTGGTGAGATTTTTACCTCAGAATTTGTAGCCAAAAGCAGGAGTGGGTGATAAATACAGAAGTCATACCCATGTTTCTATTATACTTTGCCTCTGATTGTAGCCAAAACCAGGAGTAAAACAAATTCTGAGGTAAAAAACTCAACGTGTGCATATGGCCAAAATATTTAGGAGAACCAGGCCCCGCTAAGTCCACATGCTCACATTGAATAGGGTGAGAGTTTTTTACCTCAGGATTTGTAATCCAGACTAAAAATACAGAAGTGGTGCACGTGTTCCTATCAGGGGCGTAACCATCACGGTCGCAGGAGTACACATCCCCTTCTTCAGCTGGATATTCGTCCTCAGATGCACATCCAGCTGAAATGCATTGTGGAGCAGAGACCCATCGGGTTTCTGCACTGAGGTAACATGCTGCCGGACAAACAGTGATGTCATGCGCCTCGGTGTGTGCTCCGATGTCAGCTACCACCACTGCGCACTGGATACAGAGGACACCGGGCGACGTGGGAGCGGTGGAAAGGGGAGTAGAATGTGTTTCTTTTTAAATCATGAGTTTAAGCCCCTTTCACATCAGGGGTTTTGCTGATTTGCCGCATCTTCCGCATAATGGCTGCACTTGCGGCACACTTGGGGCAAGTCCCATTCATTCCCTATGGGGCTTGCGGTCATGTGCGGCAAATGCGTTTTTTGCAGGTAAAAAAAAAACCGCAGCTAGCAGCATTTTTTTTTTCACGCACCGCAAGTGCCGGATCCAGCAAACTGCACTTACCGCACCTGACTGCAAGCCCCATAGGGAATGAATGGGACTTGCCCCAAGTGTGCCGCAAATGCAGCTATTACACAGCAGATGCGGTAAATCTGCCGGATCTGCCGCAAATTTAAACAAAAGCTGATGTGAAAGGGGCCTTACAGATTGAAGGGGACATACATAATAGTTTAGGAACCATGTATACCAGAATAAGGATTATATATACCAGGATGAACACCATATATACCAGGATGGGGACCATATATACCAGGATGGGGTATATATCAGGATGAAGAGTATATATACCAGGATGTGGACATATATACTAGGATGGAGACCAGGATGGGGGACCATATCCATCAGGATAGGCACATATATACTACAATGGGGACCATGTATACCAGAATCGGGTATATACCAGGATGGGGGACCATATATACTAGGATGGGGCCCAGGATGAGAACATATATACCAGGATAAGGGACATTACATATACCAAGATGGGACCGATATATACCATTTATACCAGAATGGGGACATATATGCCATGTTTACCAGGATGGAGGACCTACATAAAAGGATAGGAGACATTATATATACCAAGATGGGGACATACATACCAGGATGGGCTTAGGATGATAACATATATACAGTACCTGGGTGGGGGACAGATATCCCTATGGGAGACATAAATATCAGGATGGAGGGCATTTATACCATGTATACCAGGATGAGGGACATTACTACATAATGAAGGGTGGAGGGGCGACAATTGTTATGTCTTTATAGGATTTAGCAATCCTACCAGGGCCTATACATCTGACCAACATGAGTATGGGAGCAGGTGCAAAACTCACACAGGGCCCATCATACTTTAGTTATGCCACTCCTTCCCATTATACTTTTCCCCTGATGCTTCCACTCCTGGTTTTGGCTACAAATAATGAGGTGAAAAACTCACCAAAAACTCAACGCGTGTTCGTGGCGTTATAGAGCAGAAGGAGCTGAGCAGATTAATAGCTTATGAGGACGGATTGTGCCCATCTTGTCATTTATTGATGCTTATGTGCAGTCATGAGTCCAGTGGGCGGTCCTATTCTGCATGCACACAGGAAATGCTGTCAGTCAGTGAATAGGACCGCCCACTGGACTCATACCCAGATTTAGAAGAGATTTCAATCAATATATTACAAACTATATTGAATACAGTTTTAGAAAGAATTCCCTCAAACAGCTGTTTAAAAGGATGTTCCCACAGTCACAAATTATCACCAAAGTATTGTAGTAGATACTGCAAAGTCTGCACGAGGCCCAAAAAAAAGTTACGGTACTTTTAAAAGGTTTCAAAAATATTTAAAAAAAAAAAAAAATTAATAAACCCTTAAAATCTAAAATCATCCCTTTTTTCCTAAAAATCACTGAACTTTCTACAAAATCTGACGTCTTCATTTGTGGAACGTGTTTGTTTCAGTGTCAATATTCTTCTGTAGGAGTGGAGTCCGGAAGTTGAGCAACAGATAGTAAAGAAGAAGAAAGTGAAGGAGGAAAAAGTGAAGTTATATAGTGTGACGCCCACGGAAAGCAGGTGAGATGATGAAGGTTCTGAAAAAAATACAGAAATGCCACACCGCTCACTAGAGGCCACTGGACTCAGCACCACAAAATCAGAAAGAGAGATTTTAAAGGGGAACTCCGGGGAGATAAAACCTTTTTTGTACAGCCCCTGCCCTCCTACATGATGAAGCGGAGCTGGACACTGCAGTTCTAGGATCTATAGATCATTTATAATTCAATAAAATCATATCTGCTTCTCAGCTCTCAACCCTCCCTTCAGGGACAGAAATTCAGCCTCATGCTGCGGCAGTGACCGGAAGTGTGTCAGGGGTGTAGGACCTTGGGTGCTCCAGGATCATCCTACATTCCTCCCACTCATACTTCTCTATAGGCAGGGGGCATGGTTACCAGCCCCATGCTCACACTACAATCCTACCCCTGATATACCATCCTATGTAATGTAAGAACAGGGGTGTTCTCACTTCAAATAGCAATCATGCCACCAAGCAGAAAATAAATGCACACCGTGATTCTCTGCTGTACAATGATATGATGGTGCATAATGTGTGCTGCCATGTATCAGGCTAAGAGCAGAGGCAAAGTACTGCATTGATTGATTTAGCACTGCCATGGTCTCCCCTCTCCCCATATCAACTTGGTAGCTTTCTGTCCCCTGAAACATTAGCATTATGCAAGACTAAATTTCTCTGTCCCAGTAGGGAGGGGTGAGAGCTGAGGAGCAGATATGATTTTAATTTACAAGTGATCATTAGAGCATAGAACTGCAGTGCCCAGCTCTGCTTCATCATGTAGGAGGGCAGAGACAGCACATTTTTTTTTTTTGATCTCCCCGGAGTTCCCCTTTAAGATTTTGGAAATCCCCTGCAGTTTGTTTAAAAATACAAAGTGTTCATTACTCACCCTCCTCAGGTCCAGCATTGCGTCTTCACACAATTCCTGGTGTCTGTTATTGTCTGTCGCGTCACGTCAACAGCTGCAGGCAATCATTGAGGTCAGTGGCTCTGCCCAAGCTGACAGCTAGTGCCACTCAGAGCTGTCAACATAATAGATATCGGGAACGTCGTGGACCCGGGGAGAGTGAGTAAAAAACTGTTTCTTTTTAGGGTTTTTTTCCAAAAGTTTACAGTTCCATCTTTAAATGGATTGAATAAGTAAAATCTGTCAGCTGTGACCATTTTGACCAGAATGCAGAAGCCCACTGCCTTTTTGCAGGTCACAAACCTATGAGGAATAACGCTGTGTGGTGGACATCCGGCATCATGACAGCGCCAGCAGGAGGGACACCTCGTGCTCAACAGCACCCATGCTACCTGGCAAAGCCCCCTTGTCTCTGTGACATCCCACACAAGGGTTGTCCTTATTCTTGAATAGGAGGGTTATATAAAAACTGCGTCTTGGAGGACCCCTTTAATTCTTAGTAAAGGATGGCTTCCTGTAGACAATGTAAAGCTCTGATATTACCCATGCAGAAAGTCCAAGGGTTAAGCAGAGAAAAATCGGCAAAAACTAGCATTCAATGATGAAAATATTCCATCTTATAAATGATGCTATAAGATGTGTGTCCTTTAAGGTAAATCTGTCAGCAGGTGAAAAGTGGGCAGTTCTTGCTCTTAAATTATTCCCACTACTTCCCTGAATATTCCACTTTTTGCTTTTTTTTTTTTTCACAGACCACCATATGGTTCCAGAGATGCGGTCCTTTTTACTGATTGCTAATTTTTATGGTCTTTACAAAAGGGGAGTGTCTCACAGGATAATAATGCATTGCAGCAAAAAGACACGCCCCTGAGGATCTTTTGAGCCACGCCCCCCAAGACAGACTACAATAAAGCAGCACTAAACAAGGCCCATACCACTAGAACTGTATGGTGGACTTTGAAAGAACAAAAAGCAGATTACTCAGGGGAGCAGCGGGAATAACTAAAAATGAGCAAAACTGGACACTTTTGATCCGGAGACAGGTTATCTTTAAGGATACTCACACTGGTGTTTTTTTTAGTGGAGGGGGGGTCAGGTAAAGCCCGCATTCCCCCGGATTCCTTCGGAATTGACAAACTAGATGCCCCTGCACCGGTATTAATACTGATCCGTCTCATGGACTACCGACACTACCGCTGCGGGAACAGACAGTTGCATCCGGTTGCGTACCTATTTCAACCGGATACGGTTGTAAATCACATGCATGTTGTTATTTAGAACTGTGTACTGGGCATGCCCAGACCAAACACTCAGATCCGGATCCAGCAGGATCCAGAGTCCGCCGGATCCGGGTTACATAGGGACACATTTTAATTTAACCTCGACTGCCCTGGATCCAGGTGTTCCCGATTTTTGTCACGGAGACCAAAATAGCAACAAAATGCGTTTTTGGTCTTAGTGCAAAAAAAATGATGACACCTGGGATCAGGGGACAACGGTGAGAACTGGATGCACCCGCAAGTGCCTGTAGCCTACTGAATGTCAATGGGGCCAAAAATCGAGGCAGGTGCATTAGTTTCAACCGGATTCACACTGATACCAAAAAACGACAGTGTGAAACCAGCCTAGGAAATCATTACAATAAAAGTTTCATTTTCGTGTTCACAGTATGAATAAAGCACCAGTAAATGTTCCTGGAGTGCGGGTACGAGCTGTCTATGATTATTCTGGGCAAGAGTCTGATGAGCTCAGTTTTAAAGCAGGTAAGGACCTTAGTAACACAAACTGTGTTCATTTTTCTGTTTAACCATTTTAAAGTAGTTTTCTAAAGTTTAACGTACTGAAGCACCGCAACCGGCCAACTATTGTTTACAGTGGCGGACATTGGATGTTAACAGTGAATGATGCCAAGCAGCACAGCGCTGTTCACTGCATAGTGGCCGTTCTCAGGTACTGCAGCTCAGCTCCTACTGAATTAGATGGCAGCTCAGCTGTAGTACCTAGAAATAGCCACTACGTAGTGAACAGAGCCGTACTGGTCAGCATCGTTCACTTTTTTTTATCCAATATTGATGATCAATCCATGCATCAATGTAATTAATCTCAAAAACCCATTTAAGCCTCCCAACCCCTGATTTGTCCAGGAACACGAACAGGAGCATTATTCCCATATGTAGGCTATGCTGCTAGTAACAGTCTATAGAACTGTCAGTGTCACATCGATGACTAATCAGTCCTGATAGAAGCAGATATAGCAGTACCTAGAGATCTGGATCCTGAAGCCTGAGAAAAGCAATCTCATCCTTCCAAAGGCTGAGACACACAAGCTGATCTTCCCAAAGGCTGAGACGCACAAGCTAATCTTCCCAAAGGCTGAGACGCACAAGCTAATCTTCCCAAAGGCTGAGACGCACAAGCTAATCTTCCCAAAGGCTGAGACGCACAAGCTAATCTTCCCAAAGGCTGAGACGCACAAGCTAATCTTCCCAAAGGCTGAGACGCACAAGCTAATCTTCCCAAAGGCTGAGACGCACAAGCTAATCTTCCCAAAGGCTGAGACGCACAAGCTAATCTTCCCAAAGGCTGAGACGCACAAGCTAATCTTCCCAAAGGCTGAGACGCACAAGCTAATCTTCCCAAAGGCTGAGACACACAAGCTAATCTTCCCAAAGGCTGAGACACACAAGCTAATCTTCCCAAAGGCTGAGACGCACAAGCTAATCTTCCCAAAGGCTGAGACACACAAGCTAATCTTCCCAAAGGCTGACACACACAAGCTGATCTTCCCAAAGGCTGAGACACATATTTTACAAAGTTATGTTTCAGCCTGTATCCTCAACCCTTCATCAGAAATACAGATTGCTTAGTGGAAACAAGGAAGAGCGAGACAAACAGTGTATCCTATGGCGGTCACACAGCACATCATGCGATTTCTTCTGTGCCAGGACAGCTTTCAGCAGACATCACATGAGTCTAAGCCTTATTTGCCCCCTCTTTCCCAAAATAGACGAAGAAAATGGCATTTTGGCCTCAGGCAGGGTAACACACTGCTAACCATAACAGACAGTTAAAAGGCACAACATTTCACATACTTTTCTGTTATATCCAGGTGAAGAACTCACCAAGATTGAAGAGGAAGACGAACAAGGCTGGTGTAAAGGCGTAACCGATCGTGGCCAGATGGGCCTCTACCCAGCCAACTATGTAGAAGTTATTATTGGGTAGGGAACAGTTCCCGGAGAGCATCAGGATTCCAGTACACGACAATCAGCTCTACAGAGACTGTACTTCTTGCCTTTTCCGATCCTTATGCTGGGCTGGGGTTAGCAAGTGACAGGGTCGGGCCAGAGAGGCATAAACGTTTTTGGGTTGTTACTGACTAAAGGAGATGTGGACACCTTTCGGGGTAACTTATTTCCTTGGGCTACATTTTTTTGCACTTAAAGTTCATTAAAATGTTTGGCTTATGCTGGCACATTACCTGCTGAAGAATGAGCTGAACGAGAATCAATAAGCGAGCTCATTTTTGACAGGACGTTGTAACTCCTTTATGTCTTTGTTTTAATTCCTAGGTGCCGATTTACGGCCAGAGACCACATCAAAGTTGAGCTGAACTTTGTATTGGTCATCAATTGGCTTATAGGATTTCATAAAGAATTACAACCACCCTGTTAGAATGAGCTCACTTATGGATTCTACCTTCACTCATTCTGCAACTAGCAACGTGCAGGCAAATAAAGAGCCTGTAAAAGCCAACATTTTTCATAAAATCAAATTGCAACACTTTTTTGGATCAAATACAAATATTTAAGCAATGATAAAAAAACTGACCCAAAAGATGCCCGCCTTTAGAGATTACCACTATTGGGGATTATTGGTGCCAGTCTGTTATTTGCTTGCATATTTTTTTTTATATCCCGTAAATAAGAGGTCTTCACTCTGAACCATAAGACTGCACCCAGCTCTCAGGAAACATCCTGCCCGGCCTGGACGACCTTCATACCCGGCGTGCCTCCGATCCTACGGATGCTGCAGTACAATGTGTGTGCGTGGCGTGTGCCTTTTAAAGTGCAGGGTCTAGTTGGATAACTCGGGTCATGGGTCTTACAGGAAGCTCTCACTCTTGACTTTTTTCTTTTCATTTTTGTTTTTTTAAAAGAAATATTAAAGCAAAAAAAATAAACATCTAATGAACAACAAAGTAT
>JARQOC010000009.1:81699498-81721122 GCA_033576535.1 Allobates femoralis
ACCAAAGGGAGGAACTAAAGACGTACATATACGTGCTTGGTTTTGAAGAGGTTACAAAATACAAAAAAAAATAAACAAGAACCACCATCACAACAACCACCACCAACACAACCAACACCACCACCACAACACCAACCACAACAACCACAACCACCACCACAACTTACTCTCTGTGTCTAGTGCTGCCTCTTTAACGCAGCCCCGCTCTCTTGTTTGCAGCACTGATGCTATATAGAGAGCGCTGCAGCCAATCTGTTAGCTCAGTGGCTTGTGTTGCGGACACAGGCACAGCTTCTGAGCTCACTGATTGTTTGGCTGCAGCACTACAGCCAAAGACCAGTTTGTTTTATAGATACTATAACCTACGAAAAAAAGTTTTCTGAAAGGAAACAGCCCATTAATCTATAAACCACCGTGCTCACAAGCTTCCTGTAAAGGGAAATACTGCTGGCTTTCCCGGTAATTCTCTGACTTACCTGGCATGGGTGCCCGTTGTGCCATTTGACTGCTCCACTGCTGGGCCGGGGTCTGATGCATTAGAGACTGCCCTGAGATCTGCAGCTGTGGTTGTCCTGGGGCCTGGTGCGGCATCTGTTGCGCCAATGCTTGGTGAGGGAGGAGGCCTTGTGCCGCCTGCTGCATGTGATGCAAGGGCTGCTGCGTCTGAGGAACTGTGGCCTGTGGCTGCAAGAAGAGAAGACATTTTTACCTTTTTGTTCCACATTTGACCCTGCTAAAAGGACAATGCATTATAGTTTAGACGACAACGTTGCTAAATGGGTCGATAGACCAAATGAGCAATCAGGCATATTAATTTTTTTTTTTTTTTTTTAAAGTCAGCAGGTTTTTGCCATGTAATATGATGGATGTATGATGTAGTGCCTGAGAGCCTGATTCCAGTAATGTGTCACTTACTGGACTACTTAGTACAGTTTTGATAGATTCATAGCTTTCTGTGCTGACCTGTGTATAACCCCGCCCACACACCTGATTGGCAGCTTGATTACAGTGTACATAGTTAGCTACCAATCAGAGTGGGTGTTACAGATATCTGCAATGCCTGGTACCGGAGATCTAGTCCTGCACTGATTATCTCCTGCTGATAAAAATGGATTGTACTGAAACTACAATAAGGATCCCGCCCCTATATCTTGATGAACTCAGATTACTTAGCAAAAAACTGCTTTAAATTGTGCTGTACTATAAAGCAGTAGTGATGAGTGGCAAAAAGATAAGGATTCCTGATGGGTTCCCTTTAAGAATCTGCCCTGTATATATGCGATCTGAAAATATTCTTGAATATCAGTAGCCAAATAGAGGACCCTTTAAAGGTACCCTGTAGGGTCATTTTTTAGTATGATACTAATAGTACCCTGAATAGTGCTAGACCTTTCAGAATATGTACAAATCATTAATGTACTCTTTATAGTTCTCTTGCGATAAGCACCTGCACACCCAGCAGGCAGCTGTAAAAGTCATTGGCCTGACCCCTAAGCGACACAGTATGTAAATGTTATTTAAATATCCACGCCCATCCAAGTTGGTATTCTGTCCCTCCCCTCTGCTGAAATTATACTAAATCTTAGGTTTATGGGGAGGAAGTTGAGAAGGGGGAAATGTTTTGTGCTACAACTCTTGTGGTAACATCACTAGCCTGTGCTGTCTGCGAGAGATTTCTGTTTATATGGACATTTGTTTTCCTGCATACATGTATTGTGTGTTCTTATAAACAGATCGAAATATCTCAAACTGCGCACAATGTCAGCTGTACATCTGCTAAGAGCACACACCTCCTCCCCTCCTTTCTCCTCTGTCTGCAAGGAGTCCCACAACATAAAACCCAGAAAAGGACATGGCAGTGATACATGAATATTCATTCCTTGGGGAGTGGACAGCAGAGAGCTCACTGTGATTGACAGATGGAATAAATCTTGTATCTTGAAGTTTACACAGGATAGGAGGGAAGTATAAATAATAGAAATACATGAATAAAGAGAGCTTAGAGAAAGGAATTAGAAAATGATAGCAGTTACATATGGATGTTTGAGATGACAGATTTCCTTTAAGGAAAAACATTGCAGGCCCTGAAACTGTGGCCAGAGATCAGGGAATGAATAAAGCATAAAGTAAGTAACAAAGTTGTGACCACTGAGTGTTCTGGGTCCATGAGAAGCCTTCAGGTCATCAGCCATGCGGCTTTAGGGTACCGTCACACCAGTACACCTCGCCGGAGATATCGGCGGCGAAGCACGGGAGCGCGCACGTTTTTGCGCCCCGCCAGCGTCGCCGTCGCGTGTTAACACGCGGCAATACCTCCGGCGACGCACCAGCGAGGTTACAGGCGCCATTGCTGCTGAGGTGTCCACAAACCCCGACGCCGATCCTGTAACATCGGCGATCGCCATTTTACATAGGGCGATGTGTACACATCGCCCCAGAGTGCTCGCCTGGTTTCAGTGCAGTGCTGAGAAACCAGGCGACCACTCAAGAGGTGATTGTTAGGCGACGCACCTGCAATGTCGGCGGCGATAGACAACGCCCCTTCGTCGCCTATGAAATCGCTGCAGATATGGCCAGGTGTGACGGTACCCTTAGTATGATGAAAAACCTGGAGACGGTCCTCTGGAGAAGGTCGGCCAAGCTCTGGTTCTCGTGAGCCGAGCTGCCATCTGGCACATGAGCTCCGATGACCTCCACTGACATCACTCACATCTGACCTCCATCAGCGCCATGTTCGGATTTACTTATCGGAATAGAAATCATTTCCATTCTGGCGCTTCAGTTATAATAAAGGATTAGCTCCAGACTAACAAGTGTGATATTATTGGCAAAAGAGGCAGGATAGGCCTCCAACTGGCCAGACTCAATGCCACAGCATTAAGCAGCTATTGTTTTATATTCCTGTCCTTTACAAATAGTGGAATAGTCAAGTTCAACCCTAATGGGACATCACACAAGAACGGAGCCCAAGAAAAAAAAAGTAGTGTGATATCATCACATAAAAACAGCCTAGAAATAAGAACAAACACCACTGTGACATAATCACATAAGAACACAGTCTAGAAAGAAGGACAAACACTACTATGACATCATCACATAAGAACATAGCCTAGAAAGAAGAACAAACACTACTATGACATCATTACATAAGAACACAGCCTAGAAATAAGAACAAACACTACTGTGACATCATCACATAAGAACATAGCCTAGAAATAAGGACAAACACTACTGTGACATCATCACATAAGAACACAGCCTAGAAATGAGGACAAACACTACTGTGACATCATCACATAAGAACACAGCCCAGAAAAGTACTGTGACATCACATAAGAACACAGTCTAGAAATAAGAACAAACACTACTATGACATCATTACATAAGAACACAGCCTAGAAATAAGAACAAACACTACTGTGACATCATCACATAAGAACATAGCCTAGAAATAAGGACAAACACTACTGTGACATCATCACATAAGAACACAGCCTAGAAAACTACTGTGACATCACATAAGAACACAGTCTAGAAATAAGAACAAACACTACTATGACATCATTACATAAGAACACAGCCTAGAAATAAGAACAAACACTACTGTGACATCATCACATAAGAACAGTCTAGAAATAAGAACAAACACTACTGTGACATCACATAAGAACATAGCCTAGAAATGAGGACAAAATATTACTATGACATCACATAAGAACACAGTCTACAAATAAGAACACCCAAGGCGCATATTTTTTTAAAAATAAACTCTGCTTTAGTCACCCTCCCCAGGTACAGTGATGTCTCTCCATTGCTGCTCTTGGTGTTATCTTCTGCAGCAGGTTGTCATACTGACAGCGCTGCAGCCCATCACTGAGTTTAGTGGCACTGAGCAGCTTGTGTTGTGAACTCGGCAAAGCCGCTGAGCTCGATGATTGGCTGCAGTGCTGTCAACGTGATGTCAGAGCTGCAAACAACAACACCAGGAGCAGCAAAGACTCAGCGTTGGACCCTGGGAGAGTGAGTAAAGCACAGTTTGTTCTTTGAAAAACAAATTGTGGCAGGGGGAAAGTGATTTTGATTATTAATTGTGGCAGGAATCCAGCAATGGGATACAAAAAACCTTCACATAACATGGTGACCGATGCGGATGAGGAATCAAGGGGCTGGGCCCTCAAATTCTGAGAAGTCACTTTAAAATGACAGACGACAATGAGTTGGATATCAGAAGATACTCACGGGCTGCTGGCTGAGCAGGAGGTTTCGGAGCTGGGGGTTGGCCCCGGGGTTTTGGGGTCTCAGCATTGTTGCTGCCGGGTTCTGGGGCTGTCCGGGGGCTTGCACTGCAGCTTGAGTCGCCTGCTGAGCTGCTTGGTTGGGACCCTGCGGCGCCTGTTGTTGCTGCATTCGGATCTGTAACTGCAAGGAATCATTCAAGTACTGTTGTCAGTGAGGACACCAAATGGTATGTTCACACAGTGGTTTTAACTACATGAAAGAGAATCTGTCAGCAGGATTTATTATACAGTAAAGCCTTGGCCAGAATGTCGCTGTAATGCTGATTACACAGATACCTGTGGAGAAGGATCCAATCTGTGGTTGGTGAACAATTTTCATATAAAGTGTTCATCTGATGACGAGGTAGACTTAGGGGCCAGGTCGTCTTCTTCGCCCCCCTCCCCTTCACCCGCCATTTCTTCCTTTTTGAAAATTCCACACTGTAGATTCCATCATTGCGGTGCACGAGACATGCGCAGTGTGATTCTGCAGGTCTCCAATAAAATGGCACCAGAGTTGGTGCATGCAAAGATCAAGATTTCATCTCACTGACCTCTTCATCAAGTCAAGATCTCAATCTATGCATGCGCTGTTTCAGGCACCATTTTATTGAGGACAGTCTGTAGAATCACACTGTGCACGGTCTTCATTAAATTGTGCAAGCACAGATCAAGAATTCGACTTAATAAAGAGGTCTTTGAGCTGAAATCTCAGTCTACGCATGTGCCATTTTATTGAAGACCTTGTACAGTGTGATTCTACAGATTGTCTGCAATAAAATGGGCACAAAACGGTACATGCACAGATCGAATTTTGACTTCATGAAGAGGTCAGTGAGATGAAATCTTGATCTGAGTGTGCACCATCTCCATTTGGTTGAGGACAGTCCGCAGAATCAAACTGCGCTCACACCGTCTACTGCTATGATGGAATCGGTGCAAAATTTCAAAAAGGAAGAAACAGAGGAGCAGGCGCAGAAGAAGGATACCAGAGCCCCTCAAATTTTCCCCTGATGCCCAGAACACGTCATCAGGTGAAAACTTTAGATGAAGGTTATTCACCAACCACAGATCGGATCCTTCCCCGCAGGTATCAGTGTAATCAGTAGAACAGCGACATCAAGCAGAGTATTGGCAGATAAAATCAGTAGGTACACAACGAGCGCTTTTTGGTGCACTTATTTTGTTGCGGATTTTTAAAGATCCCCTTTTCCTCTGAGTCCTACTTCTTTGGATGATACAAGATCCTCACATCTTAAAACCACATCACTGGACAAAAATGCAATAAGAAAACATATAAACCTACAGCTGATTTTTTTTTATTTCTTTAAACTCTCATTGATCTCAATGCATAAAAAAAACAAACTTCAAAAACAATGCAATAATTAAAAAAACAAATGCACAGCAGGTCCAAAAAGTAACATATACACAACATGGGCATGAGATGTTAAGGACTCGCTCTTTTATACACAGAACCTATGTTGCTTGTTACACACACATGGGCAACGGAAATGCAACATGGACATCTATGAAATGACTGGGGACTCACCAGATTCTGCGACCTCTGCTGCTCATCCATCATCGTGACCTGGCTCACAGATGGCATGCCCTGCGTCACCTGCTGCCCGGGCATCTGCAAATATAATGGAAAGAAAGTAGAAAATGTGCAAGATTAACGAAGCTTTGTTATGAAATGGGCGTGCATGGGAAAGGGGCGCGGGGCACACAGGAAAGGGGGCTTGGGGCGGCACAGGGAAGGGGTTACCTGCTGTGGTACGGTCTGTGTCACCGGCAGAGAGACGGTCTGCTTAGATAAGAAGGCCTGAGGGTTGGGCTGGGTGGACCCAGCGCCCATAGACTGAGCTGCCCCCATCTAAAAGGACAATTTGGAAGCTATGACACAGGTCATTGGAGCATTACATAATAATCCAGAATATTTGTTAATTTCTCAGTTTCCATTAACTCCTAAATAAAAGAAAATTTACTTACAATTCTATTTTTAAAAACTCCTTGAAAATGACCAGCACATAGAATAATAGACTGGACCCTTCTGCGCCCGCATATATGGAAATGTAGAGTTCTCTGAACCCCAAATTTTAGGCGGCTACATCAAAAAGTCAATTTTGGCAAGTCTAATTGTTGCGGACATGATGCGGACACACGAGGCGTATTTCATGTGTATTCATGGAGCAGAATGAACTTGGCAAATGGGCAACAAATTACATTACATTGTGGATGGGGTCCAAATGTAGCAGAAAATCTCGCTGCCATTTAGTTTCATGGCAGATTTCGCCTCTGTAACAGGGAATCTGTCAGCAGATTTTTTTGGTATTTAATCTTAGCAGTGCATGATATAGGGGCAGAGACCCTGAATCCAAGAATTTTTCACTTGTTCAGCAACTTGCTGTAGTTATAAGTGTTTTATCAGCAGGAGCTTATCATTGCAGTACTCAATATCATGTGCCAGGCACTCCAGCTAATCTGTGTAACCCCCACCCTCACTGCTGATTGGCAACTTGCTCGCAGGGTACACAGGAAGCTGCCAATCAAGAGGGTGGGAGGGGTTATAGACAGCTCAGGTACATCTACAGCAGAGAAATCAGGGATTCTATCAAAATTGCAGCAAGCAGCCCAGTAAATGACAAATCGCTGGTATCAGGGTCTCTGCCTGTACATCATACTGTTATTTGCTTCTGTAGCAAAAATCTGCTGATAGATTCTCGTTAAATTATAGAGGTAAAATCCACAATGAGGGAGGTGACAGGAAACACAAGGGCAGAAGGTGACAGTAATCAGACTCCTAGTCGGCTCCATCTTACACTGCGGTTCTGCATCTGCACTTGTTTATGGTTGGTGATCACTTGTCGGATGCCATTGACGAAGCCGCTTTGATCGTATGGAATCAAACCCATGAAGATCTTCTTTTTGGAGGAGTACAGCAGCATGAGGACCCGGACTTCACATGGCGTGGTGTGCGGAAAGTGTACACAGCCGGCCTAAAACCGCAAGGACTAAGAGTCAACTCCAAAAGACGCAGACGCCTGGATAAAAAGACACGTAGAAGTCCATGATATATACTCACAAAGCCGTTGCCCATGATACGGTAGAGACCCTTGAGAGATTCCAGGTCCTTATTGGTAAAGTGGAATTGTACCATGCGAGAGTTCCGGAATAAGGGTCCTAAGGTGGTCTGCAACAAGATAAATGCAGCTCTAGTTTCATTTTTAGGGCAAGCCGCTCACATCACAGCCCAAAACCTCTAACCACACATTAGATGTCAGTTGGACAATCGTTCGGCTGACCGTTCTCTCCCCTGACTGCCCCATGTCCAGGCCAAAGGGTGATAGTTTCTGCTCTTATTTTATTCCTGTTGTCCCCGAGTATTGTTTTTTGATATTTTAAAATCCACCATATGGTTCTAGAGATATGGGCATGTTACCAATGACATGCGACAGCAGAAAATGGATATCTTTGAAAGAGGCAATAAGCAATCAACAGCTCCTAACACCAAAATCTGCTGCTAGATCAAGACATTGTTAGTCCCTATGTAGCCTGGTCTCCCTGCACCACATAATTGCTAAATGAGTTAGCAGCATGGCAGTGATGTCATACACTGCGCCGCTTACACAGTGAAGTCAGTTGGCGGCAATAGAAGAGGCATTGGAGATCATATACACCAGGGTGGGGGAAAGTGGGCTGTGGAGATCATATACATCAGGACGGGGCAGGGAATGGGGGGGGAATAGGGAAGATCGGGTTTGGGCGAGATCATATACACCCGGACAGGTTTGGGTGAGATCCTATACACCCGGAAGGGGAAAAGGGGGAGATCACATACACCAGGACAGCGGCCGTTTGCATTTGAAATGGGCCCAGGATGGGAGACATTAGTACAGAATTGGAGAACATTACCCCCATAACAGTGTCGGCAGCAGATCTCCCCAATAACAGTGCGTCATGACCACAATTTTGCTTCAATTTTTTTCCCAATTTTCTTCCTCTAAAACCTAGGTGCATCTTATAGTCCAAAACATATGGTAATCCTTCTATATGCCTCAGGAAAACAGCCATTTATCATGCTCCTTCTTAAAATATTGTCAACTAGCTGCAGCAGGAGCCTCCCCCCACTGCAATGAATTAAGCCCCACCCCCTAGGCGGCCAATAATGTAAGGGATCAGCAGAACATTAACCAGATTCTCTGCTATATTCGATGCAGACAAGTTGCTACTAGGTAAAGCTGATAACTCCACCGAGACAGATCTATATTTTCTTAAAGTTCCAGACTAAATCTCTATTAACACACAAATACACCCATCCATTACAGGTTATCATATACCAGTAACTGCTGGGGGATCAGCTGCATTATTAACTTCTGAGGCCACTGATCAGTTTTCCTGCAATATAAAAAAAAAAAAAAAAAAAAAATATGTTGAACCTTTATTTTCCGGTTAACATTTCATTAGTTTCTAAAACACTTTAAAATTAGTATTTTGCACTTTCTGTAAAATCTATTTCTCATTGGAAAACATGGGGGACACAAGACTGAGGCTAGTAGGTAAGTGTAGGGAGCTCTACCTGGTGGGCTATATCCCTGCCACAGACATTGGGCAGCTAAGCATATTGCTGAAAGCGGTGAAAAAAGCAACCTGAACCAGGAAAGAGTCCAGTAATAATAATAAGTAAGAACCAAAAACATGACCTGAACCAGGAGAGGAAAAAACATAGCTCGCAGGCAATCATAAGTGACACAGAAAAAGGAGGAAACAGAGTCAGGCAAGGGAGAGGAGGAGGATTTCTTTGTTGATGTGGAAGACCGAGACCAATTTGGAAGAAAGGATGGCACAGGGTGGAAGACTGACATATCCTGATGAACAAGGAAGCGAGCCCTGCAGGAGAGAGCGGCAAGGGGACACCCGGCAATTGGAGGTCATGACCACCAGAAATGCCACTGTCAACGGACGAAACTTTAAGGAGATGGTGCAAAAAGACTCAAGGTAGGATTCCTGGGGGGCAGAAAGAACAAGGTTAAAGGGAACCAGTCACCTACTGAAAGCCACCTAACCTATCAATACATGTCCCTGCACCTTCCTATCACCATTATAACTATCCCTCTCTCTGCTAAATGCTTGCTTTCAATGTTCTAAAAAATGTTTTTTTACTTACTCGTTAGGATGATAATGAAGTGGGGGCTATATGCAATAGTCCCTCTGGGCGTGTTGTTTTGCATAGGTGACGCTAGCTTAGGCTGGTTTCACACTACAGTTTTAAGAATCCGGCTGAAATCGTATGTATCCGCATCAGTTTTCTCCCCCACTGACTTTCAATGGGGGACGCAGGAACCTGTGGCATCATGCGGTTGTATACGGTTTCACCCAGATCCGAGTGTAAAGAGTTTTTAACTGAAACAAAAAAAATGCAGTTTGTAGCATTTTTTGGTGATTATTTAAAAAACGTAAACAACCGGATTTGGGGAAATGTGGCCCAAGGCTCCTTTCACATCTGCGATTATTATAATTTGCGGCAGATCTGGCAGAGGTCGCAAAAAATGCTGCCAGCAGGTTATTTTGTGTGGCCGCAATTGCCGGATCTGGCAATACCGCACTTGCTGCACCTGACCGCAAGCCCCATAGACAATGAATGGGGCTTGCCGAATCGGTGCCGCAAGTCGGCCGTTACACGGCAGATCCGGCGATATCTGCCGTGAATTACAATAATCGCAGATGTGAAAGCAACTTAAAATGAAATGGTGCTCTATGAAACCTGGATCGGGAGGAAGCCAGATTCCGCTGGATCCAGACGCCGGATCCAGGCTTTTTGACTGAGCATGCCCAGAAGACAGTTTCATATGACATATGCACTAGAGAGCCAGTAATTTTTCAACGGATCTGTCAAAAAACGTACACAACCTGATGCAGCTGGATGCTACCGCTCCGGTATTATGACGGATCTGCAAGGCCCCTTCCACATCAGCATTTTTTGCTGATAGGCGGCAGATGCGGTAAATCTGCTGGATCTGCCGCACAACAGCCGCACTTGTGGCACTGATCCGGCAAGCCCCATGCATTGTCTAGTGGGCCATCGGTCCGATGCAACAAGTGCGGTTACACCAGATCGGCCAGATCCGGAACTTGCGGCCGCAATAAAGAAAAAAAAGCTGCAAGCAGCGGGTTTTTTTTTTTCGCGGCCGCAAGTGCCGGATCTGCCGCATTCGGCAAAACCACACATGCCGCACCAGACCACGAGACCCATAAACAATGCATGGGGCTAGCCGGTGGCGGGTCACCTACTGGATCGGCCGCACATCAGAGAAAACGCTGATGTGAAAGGGGCCTAATACTGGTACGGTTGCATTAGGTTTTAAAATTACAGGGGTGTTTTTTTCTCCACAACCCCGCCGGATTCAAACACTGGTAGTGTGAAACCAACCTTAGCATACTATTCAATCTCAGTCGTCTAACCCATGAATTTAGACTGGCCAGGGTAATAAAGATACCGAAGTGGATCGGTGGTAGGAAATCTTATGTTTCTTGTGACAGCATCTACGCGGACATGGAATAGGCTCTTCAAGACCCAAGTCAAAGGGACCCAAAGGATGCGCCAGGGCAAGAGAACATTAGTGGGCGATCCGGGCTGGCAAGAGCTTCAATTAATCTAGATAATGTTCTGTGAAGAGGACTTTTTGTGCATGGGGGAAGGGGAAAACGAAGAATTTTGTGAACGCACCATCAATTCCTTTTCTCTTAGCCTCTAATTGGGTGACACAGGATGATGGGTTATGCTATTCTGCCACTAGGAGGCGACACTAAGCAAATGAAAAAGAAGCACAATGGCTCCTCCAAGCAGTATATAACCCCCTGACTGGCACAGTTCAGCCAGTTTTGTGCTAAAGCAGTAGGAGGAAAATAATATATAAGAAGAGCAGGCAAAAAAAAAAACCACAGAACACCAACATAAAGCCAGCTGGCCACAGGGAGGGTGCTGTGTCCCCCAATTAGGGGCTAAGAGAAAAGGAATTTACGGTGAGTACACAAAATTCTTCTTTTCTCCTTTGCCTCATTGGAGGACACAGGCGATGGGACGTCCTTAAGCAGTCCCTGGGTGGGAATAAACATCCACAACTGAAAAAACGCAGTCTACAGACTAGCAACCGCTGCCTGCAGGATGCGTCTACCCAGAGTCACATCTGCCGAGACCAGAGTATGAACATGATAGTGTTTTGCAAAAGTATGTAGGCTGGACCAGGTGGCAGCCTTGCACACCTGCTCAGCCGAAGCCTGGTGCCGAATGGCCCAGGAGGCACCCAACGCGCAAGTGGAGTGAGCCCGCAACCCCGATGGAATGGGCAAATTGTGGGAAAATTAAGCTTCTTGAATAGTAAGTTAATCCACCGAGCAAGAGTGGCCTTGGAAGCGGCCATCCCTTTCCGATGACCCTCTGGAAGGACGAACAGAGAATCAGTCTTCCTGAAGGGTGCTGTTCTAGACACAGAGTCGCAGTGCCCGGACCAGATCCAGAGTGTGCAGCGCCTTTTCAATGCGGTGAACCGGAGCCGGACAAAAAGATGGAAGGACAATGTCCTCATTCAAATGAAAAGAAGAAACCACTTTGGGAAGAAAAGACGGCACCGACCGCAGCACCACCTTATCCTGATGAAATGTAAGGAAAGGTGCCTTACAGGAAAGTAACGCCAGTTCAGATACCCTCCAAATGGAGGTGATTGCCACAAGAAAAACCACCTTCTGCGAGAGAAGCTGCAACGAGACTTCCCGGAGAGGCTCGAAAGGTGGCTTTTGAAACACGTCCAGGACCAGATTCAAGTCCCAGGCCTCCTATACTGTGGCACGATACGAGAAACACCCTGCAAAAAAGTACGAACCTGGGGCTTTGTCGCCAATCTGCGTTGAAAAAGCACAGTTAGGGCCGAAACCTGGCCCTTAACACTAGAAGTACCAGAGAGGGGTCATTTAACATTTCTACCTTTGGAACCCAGAGACTGGTCGAATGACCTGAAGGATTTTAGCTAGAATCCTCTAATCACCGTCTTTTGTTCTGTAATTAAGGCCATTACTGTCGCACCACAGAAGGTTCTTGTTTTCCATTGAGTTAGCCATTTAGTTTCCAGTTAGTTCTATTTAGTTTGGACTAAGGGTCATTTGACCCTCTTTCGGGACTTCAGGGGGAGCTCGAAATTTCTGGGACTTCTAGTGTTAAGAGAACCAAGGGAAAGCCCCTTGTCCAGCCCAGCCTGAAGGAAACTCAGAACCGCTGGAAGGGAAAAATGCAAGGGCGGGAGACCTTCCGAATCGCACCAGGCGATGAAAGCTTTCCACGTCCAGTGGTAAATACGAACAGGAATGGGTTTTCTCGCGCAAGCCATAGTGCGCGCAACCTCCTCCGAAAATCCCGCCCGAGTCAAAAATTGGGTCTCAAGGGCCAGACCATCAAACGAAGAGCCCCTGAGTTCTGGTGATGAAATGGGCCCTGGGAGAGAAGATCCGGACGGTCTGGCAGCCGCCACAAAACGTCTGCGGCGAGTTGCACGAGATCTCGGTACTACGATCTCCAGGGCCAGTCCGGGGTCACCAGAATCCCCGGAACGCATTCCGTTTCGATTTTCTGCACCACCCTGGGAATGAGGGCCAGAGGAGGAAAGACGTACGGGAGACGAAACTGCGTCCAGTTCTGGACCAGAGCATCTGATCCCAGAGCACGGGGATCTCGAGAGCGGGCAAAGAAGGCGGGCACCTGCGCGTTCTTCCGCGACGCCATGAGATCCACATCCGGGATCCCGAACCGATCACATATCTGATCGAATACATCCAGATGGAGAGCCCATTTTCCTGCCGCAAATCCCTGACGAGAAAATCCGCCGCCCAATTCTCGACCCCTGGAATGTGAACCGCCCCCGATGGTTCGGCCCAACGAAGAATCGGCTCCACTTCCCGCATTGCTGACTTGCTGCGCATTCCGCCCTAATGGATGACATAAGCCACCGCCGTGGCGTTGTCCGACTGAATGCGAATGTGACGGCCCCTCAGGAGATGATGAAAACTCCTTAGCGCCAGGTAAATGGCCGGAATCTCCAAGAGATTTATGGATAGAGAGGACTCCTCTGGGGTCCACCGACTCTGGGCCGTGTAATGACAAAACACAGCCCCCCAGCCGAGGAGATTGGCATCGGTGGTTAGCACGTCCCACCAGACCGGAAGAAAGGATCTCCCCTGAGAGAGATGACAGAATCAGCCACCATTGGAGAGAAAGTCTCGTCGCTGCCGTCGACCGGAAAATCCGATGAAGAGTGAACAGACTTCGATTCCAGGCCGCTAGGAGAGCCAACTGTAATGGACGGAGATGCCACTGAGCAAAGGGAACTGCCTCCATTGTCGCCACCATCTTCCCCAAGACCCGCATTGCAAACCGAAGGGAATGTGGGACAGGACGCAGGAGCATCCGAATCGCACAGCGCAGAAAATGAGCCTTGTCCTGGGGAATAAGTAAAAGTCCCGAGACGTGTCCAGAATCATACCTAGGAATGTTATTTTGCAGCTCGGAACCGAAGAGGATTTTGGTAGATTGAGAATCCACCCTAGACGCGAAAGAGTGTCCATCGTGATGCGGACATTGTCCTCGCAGTGCCTGAAAGACCGACCCTTGATCAACAAGGGTACGGGAGAACCGACACTCCCCGAACGTGCAGAACGGTCATGACCACCGCCATGACCTTGGTGAAAACTCGTGGGGCGGTTGCCAATCCGAAAGGAAGCGCAACAAATTGATAATGATCCTCGTTCACAGCAAAGCGCAAGAACCTTTGATGAGACTTGGATATTGGAATATGCAAGTAGGCGTCCTTGATATCGATGGAAGCGAGGAACTCCCCCTGCCGCATGGAAGCGATGACTGATCGCAGGGATTTTTATCCGAAAATGCCGGACTTAGACAAAGTTGTTGAGCTGTTTCAAATCCAAAACATGACTGGAGGATCTGTCCTTCTTTGGCACAATAAACAGATTTGAATAAAATCTGTGGAACCGCTCGCTTCGAGGTACCGGAACGACGACTCCCGCCCGCTGCAGGAAGTCGATGGCCTGAAAGAAGGCGTCGTCTTTCTTTTCCGGTGTTTCCGGAGGACGAGAAAGAAGGAACCTTCTGTGAGGACGAGTGTGAAACTCAATGCTGTATCCGAAAGACACCAAGTCCTGGACTCACTGATTGTCTAACAGCGAGCCAGGCAAGCCGAAAGCGGGAAAGTCGGCCGCCCACTCGGGAGACGTCTTCCGGAAGAGCCAAGTCAGGAAGAGGAAAACCTCTGCGATCCGGACTCCTTTGACTTAGACTGTCTGTTGCGGGGCTCCCAGCTGGAACCCGACTTACTGGGAGCCTGGGAACCCGTCTGCACGTGGCGCACGGGACGACTGTGCCAGGCAGGAAACGGACCACCCGGACGAGTTCCGAAAGGACTGGAACCTCGCCTGTTGACCCTTGGTGAGCTTACGCTTGGGCTTCTGCTGAGGCAGTGAGGTACTCTTACCTCCTGTAGCATCTGAAATCAGCTTATCAAGCTTCTCTCCAAAAAGACGACCACCTAAATAAGGCATGCCAGTGAGCGACCTCTTCGAAGCCAAATCCACCTTCCACTCCCGAAGCCAAAGAGGTTGGCGAATCGCGATGGCATTTGAGGCCGCAGCCGCAGTGCAATTAGCCGCATCAATAGATGCATGCACCAAGAATTCCCCCACTACAGAAATCTGAGCCGCCACATCCAACAACTCTGGGTCCGCACCCCTGTGACGTAAAGCGGAGTGTAAGTCACCCGCCCAGGTCACAATGGCCTTAGCCACCCACATGGAGGCAAAAGAGGGAGACAGAGACGATCCCAAAGCCTCGAACACTGATCTGAATAATTGTTCCAGCTAACGGTCAGTGGAGTCCTTAATAGACGCACTATCAGGAAGAGAAAGAAGGGTCCTAGATGCCACACGGGACACAGGAGGATCCACCTGAGGGGAATCGGACCAAGCTTGTGCCACCGCTGGCAAAAACGAGCCTCAATCGCCTTACGATTACCAAACAGTTTATCCGGCTGGGAACAATGTTTCAGTAGAACTTCCTGAATCTCAGGATGATCAGAGAAAACCTTCTGAGGCCTTTTGGGCCTCTTGAAAGAGATCACATGGTCCGAGGAGGAGACCGGAGCCGGCTCAGCCACTGACAAGGCCTGATTAACAGCCGACACCAGATCGCCCACCATGGCCAGGGTATCAGAGGAAGCGGACTCGAGCGGATCACCCAGATCCGCCTCCACATCCGAATCACAGAGCTCGCCAGACGAGCGTGATTCACGGGACCTACTCCGTGCAGGGGAAGCCTGGGACCCCTGAGACGGAGCCGAGGGAGACCCCTGCAGAGTCTCTTCCTACCAGAAGTATGGAAGGAAGTAGGAGAACGAGAGCGTGTCTCCTCCTGACCGGAACAGCCGTCCGGAAAACCTGGCTGGTCCGACGTGCTGGACGAAGGACGGGGCCTGCACAACCCGGATCAGCGTCTCAGAGAGTTGTATGGATTGGCTTACAGACTGCGACAATGCAACTGCCCATTCCGGCGGAGCGAGGACGCTAGCAGGCACAACTTCACCCGTGGGCGCCTGCTTGGAGACAGAGGCACAGGGCTGAGAGGAATCAGAGGCACAGGCCTGGCAGAGCGGGGTAGAACAGCCGCAGGGCAGCGCAGCCTTGCACGCAGTGCAAAAGGCATAATACACATTAAAAGCCTTTGGTGCTCTCTTTATAAAATATAAGGGGAGACAACAGAGGCGCAATAGTGCCCTATCACTCAGTATAGAATAGGGACTTATAGATGAATTCAGGTTTGCACTAACCTGGTCCAGTTGTGACTCCCACAACTGGAATAGAAGCGTTGGTTTTAGTATTGTAGGCTGCTGCTGGACTTCCACCTCCACAGGATCGTGGGTACTTCAAGAGTTCTGGGGTCAAAGGTGTGTTACAGTCCGCGCTGCCCGATCATCCAAGGGATCACAAGGGAAACAGTGTTCCAAGAAAAGTTTTCTTTATTCTTACAAACCACAAAAATGGTTTGTAAGAATAAAGAAAACTTTTCTTGGAACACTGTTTCCCTTGTGATCCCTTGGATGATCGGGCAGCGCGGACTGTAACACACCTTTGACCCCAGAACTTTTGGTGCTCTCTTGCCCTTCTTGTCTGACATCCTCCCTGTTATACACAGAGGTATACACTGCTGAGTGCCAGCAGATAGACAATGCTGCAGCAGAATGAAACAAATCACTGCTGAGCACAATATACAGCTTAGGGTTCCAGCAGGAAATAAACACTGCTAAACCCTGTCACCTGAAAGCGCAGCGCTGCCCAGAATCCTGTGTCCCCCTGCATAGCTCCGATGCGCTGAAGAGAAGTCCCTCTGCTGCTAAAGATGGCACCCAGAAGCCCAGAATCTGCGTGGGAGTGGGAACACTAGGCCATGTTTCCCCCCCCCCAGTGACACCCAGAGCGGACCCGAGTGATTGGCTGATGGGCCGGCCGGGGGCGTTCCCGGCTGCGCCGCATCACACTAGGGGCGGTGAAAAGACTTACAGGCCCAAAGCCGGGGCCTAAATTTAGCCACCAGGCCACCGGCCGAGGGGGCCGCTGTGGAGCGCAGCGCAGGAGCTGGAGCGCGCTCAGGAGGACACCGGAGGACAGCGCAGCACCTACCTCCAGACGGCTCCCCACCCTGGAACCCACAAGGGGTAGGGGAACAGACCACCATCCCAGCGCAGCTCCATCTTCAGTGCTGCTGTTGCCAGAGACCCAGGGGACACCTCCTGCGACCCAGATTCCCAACTCTGGTGTCTGGGGAGGGATGCTGCAGGAGCCGGCCATCACCTACCACTCAGAGCCCCAACTGTGGGGTCTGATGAGGGACAGGTCTGAAGGAACTCAATGATGAGAAAATAACAAACAGTGTCTACCTCCTAAGACACTAAGCAAAAAAAACGGCTGAACTATGCCAGTTAGGGGGTTATATACTGCTGGGAGGAGCCACTGTGCTGCTTTTTCATTTGGTTAGTGTCGCCTCCTAGTGGCAGAATAGCATAACCCATCTTCCTGTGTCCCCCAATGAGGCGAAGGAGAAAAATGAAAATAGGCCCAGCAGTCTTCCATGGATCCATGAATGTTGCTGTCAGCAGAAAGGCAGCTGAACCTTCATCTGGACTATTCTTTGCAACTTTTGTAGAGGAAGAGAAGAAGCTGAGGCAAAAAGTCCCTAAAAGTATGAAGACAACGGCCAGGATCCCAGGAAACGGAACCTGGGAAAAACTGCACAAAAAACCTAGGAGTGGTGAAGGGATAGGGAGAATACCCTCATACCATCTGATAAATTCTGAGCCCCTAGAATCACCCTTTCGGTGGGCTTGCGTGAGTTATACAGACAACAGCACTGAACTGCGGCAGAAGGTGTGGGGGGGGTTCAATGAGTAAGTGGCATCTGCAGGTAGGCGAGAGCGTGCTGTAGAAGATGGTGCACATAAGGGGAGGGACATCTAAACCACCGGAAATAGGGGGAAGAAAAAAATATATAAAAAGCAGACCTGGAACAAGTTTTAGTCTACTAGAGACTAAAACAGACCTGGCTAGTGACCAAAAAGAGGCTATAGCCGACCAAGAGGAGCCAATACTTTTTTTTCCCCACCTACTGCCAAGCAGGGCATACACCCAGGATCCTGTGTCCCCGATGCTAAGCGAGAAAGAAAATGCAATAGCATCAATAGCATATCAGGTCTCAAGTGTACATTAAGGACATGAGAGCACTATTTATGAGTATACCAGACCCTTCTTTCTAATCTCAGACTTTTGTCACCATATAAATGGCTTCTTCTTCTGTCTGGGCTGCACAGACGTTTCCAGCACAAGGTTCCCTCTTCCTCTGCTGGTATTGTCTGAAGAGTCACATCACAGACTTAATGCTGCATCAACCACTAGTGCTCTGTACAGACCGCTGGAAATGCTAAAGCCCCACAGACTAATGTTGGCCAAACATGTCAAGATCAATTGTTTTAGCCAATAGTCTAGATGGGGGCATCGGCTAATCAAATAATGGTCTATGTTGCTTGGACTTGTCCGATTTTGGGCTTCTGATCCCATTGTCCTCCTGGACCTGTGTGTCACTTGGCGGCATACAGAGAACACAAGAGCGTTCAGCCAAGAAAAGCGTGGGAGGGGGCTTGTGTACCCCAGAACTTGTGTTTTATTCGTATGGATGAATAAAGAATTGGAGTTTTAAATCAGAATACCCGGTCTGTGCGGAAATTTTCTATTTACTTGTGTGCTACACAACCCTATCAGGTGAGCAGTTCCTATATTTCACCATATTAAATCTGTCTCCTAAGGATAAGACCCTATTTGCGCATTCTCACCCCTATTCTAGAATGCAGTCATGTCGTCTCTCACCACTGCAACACCCCGCCAGTCCTCCATTTGTTCCTCAGTCACAATCTTTCGGGGCTGCGGATAACTAGACCCAACACAGTCACTGATGTCAGACGTGCCCCAGGTGACCAAGTTAGCAGCAGTGTAGGAACAACAGGGTGCAATAGGGGAGGGGTGGGCAGGGAAGACGTGGGTATAGTATCCAATTGTTTCCTCAGCCCCATTTCAGAAAATGTGAAAAAACTGAATTTCGGGAGGTTTGTTTAACTCTAGTCAGGAGTTACAAGACACCATTACTCCCGTCCAGCTAATGAAGCAATACTCTATGGCTACTTACAGGTTTTCCCCAGGGTTGACGTATACTTGGCAAGGAAGGGATCGGGTGAGCTTGGCATTGGTGTCCACAGCTGGTGGTTTAGGCTTCTAAACAGAAAGGAAAAAAGACCTATATCAAATGCATTCACTGGAAGATATCCTTATATTAAGCATTGCCCAAGGACACTTCTCACCTCCTGCCACTCCAGCACCCCGCTCCAGGCTAGCATTTTATTGGCGACCGACTGCTGTGTATTGGCCAACTGTGCGGTGCCGAGCTGAGGAGTGTTCGCTTGTTGAGCCGGTACAGCGGGCGGCGCTCCAGCACCAGGCTGCAAGCAAAGAAAAAGCCTAAATTATACAACCAGATAACATAGTGACTGGTAGAAAAATAATAGCCACACTGATCTAAACAAAGAAATCAGGTCCTAGAATGAAATCTTGTCTTCCATTATATTTCTATTGTGTGGCCAATATGAGCCCAGAACACCGGCTAGTAGGAAGAGATCTGCAGGACTCTGGTCTAACAGCCATGTAATAATGATGTGGACGCTAGACCAGGTACTACAAGTCTTCTCTGTCAACTCTAGATTCTGACGTCACCAATATCTTACAGACCATAAATGCTTAAAATAAATGTGTACTGTATTGTAACATTGATAAGACATCTCTAGAGAGAGGACCATCCACCTCTACACTGACCACATGGAATTAAATATAACTGGGGAAGAAAGATACTAACTAAACCTGTGAAAGCATGGAGACAATGCCTCATTGAAGCAGGACCTCCTGGTGTGGACAGGTAATTATTGCAGAGGATATGCTTTGGGAAAGAGAAAGCAAGACTGAGATTCGTGTACGCAGAGGCGGGCAATTAGTTTGTCCTACCCAGGACAAAGCTTCTTCTAATTAAAACAGTTCAGTTCCTGAGACTCTCAGCTTCAAAATCTGAACACATGGTCCCTTGTGTCAAGGCTTGACATTCTTTAGATTCAGTATAGGAAGGGGGGTGTGGAAGAAACAAGGTATTTAATATGTAAATTGACAAAAGAAGATAATCAGGGCACTTAGCGGTACTAGCAGTCAAGTCCAGGAACACTTCCCAATAGGCAAATTCCCCTTTGGTGGTGCCCAGCCAAAGCAGCAGATCATGCAACAAATTTCTTTGAAGAAAAGGCGGCACTCACCAAAATAAAGCGGATGGTCCTTTTATTCCATGGTTACAGAGACAGACAAGGTGCAGGGAGGTGGCCACCTCCCTGCACCTTGTCTGTCTCTGTAACCATGGAATAAAAGGACCATCCGCTTTATTTTGGTGAGTGCCACCTTTTCTTCAAAGAAATATATTTAACTAGCTGGGTGCCCGATGCACATGCATCGGGATTCTAGAAGAGCGAGTCTCTGACTCGCAATGGCCGCTTCGCGGCCAATGCTTCGCGCTGCTAAGGCGACTCGCCATGCCCGCTGCGCGGGCATAGCGAGTCGCCTTAGAACTGCTCGCAATGGCCGCTGCGCGGCCAATGCTTCGGGCGTATCCACATGACCACGCTGACTCGCAGTGCGAGTGGACTCAGAAGGGGCAAAAAACCCATTCGCAATTATATAATAGATATGTAAAGTACTCACTTCAGTCACAGACCTGAGATTGGAATATTAAAATCTATGCAGTCTTGGAAACATGAGCCCAGGGTCAAACCTAAGATGATGGGTGGCACAAAAGAAAGCTGTTGACACTTAGTGGTCCACCTACACTGGAGTGTGATCAATATTTCATATTCTCTGGGTCTGACATCACCTCCCTACTTTTCAAAATTCCACATTGCCTGTAAGCCATTTCCTCCTCCTTCTCTGCTCGCTTCCTCAAACTGAGCATGGAGAAAACTGAGTTCATCGTCTCCCGCCCCAAATCGCTCTCCCCCTCTATCAGACATATCCATCAATGTCAACGACTGCTCACTCTCCCCAGTCCCGAGGCCAAGTGCCTTGCGGTAATCCTTGACTCCTTCCTCTCCTTCAAGGCTCATATCCAAGCCCTCACTACCTCCAGCTCAAGAACATTTCCCGGATCCGCACTTTCCTTGACCACAACACTGCTAAAACACTTATTCACGCTCTCATAATTTCCTGCCTTGACTAATGCAACCTCCTGCTAACTGGCCTCCCCGCTACCTCCCTCACACCTCTCCAATCTATCCTAAACTCCACTGCCCGACTCATTCACCTGTCTTCCCGCTACTCCCCGGTCTCTCCCCTCTGCCAAGCCCTTCACTGGCTCCACACTTCTCAGAGATCCTGCTTCAAAGCCCTAACCATGATGTACAAAGCGATCCACAACCTGTCCCCTCTATACATCTCTGAGATGGTCTCCCGTTCCCTACCTTCACGCAACCTACGGTCCTCCCAAGAACTCCTTCTCTATTCCCCGCTCATCTCCTCCTCTCATAACCGCATACAAGACTTCCCCCGTGCATCCGCTATCGTCTGGAACTCTCTCCCCAACACATCAGGCACTCACCTACCCTAGGAACCTTCAAAAGAAACCTGAAGACACCCCTCTTCCAACAAGCCTACAACCTGCCACCGCACC
>JARQOC010000009.1:81721222-81882228 GCA_033576535.1 Allobates femoralis
AGCCTACACCTCCACCGCACCGTCTCATGTTCGGCACTACCCCTCCTACTGTATTCCTCTGGTCCCTCAGACGTTGAGCCGTCGCGGACAGGATCCCATCCCCTCCTGTTCCTCTGTACTACACATATATATTGTACTTGTCTTCACCTACCCTCTTATGTAAAGCGCTATATAAATAAATAATATTCTCTTCCCCCCAAGGAAACATGAGACTTTAGACTGGAATGTTTAGGCTTTCTGTTATTTCTCCTTTTATGTTATAATTGTTTTGCATTTTTGTGTAGTTTTTAGCTATAATATCTTTTTATTGTAAGCAATGTATTTTTTATATTAAAGCTTAAAACTTTAATAAGATTGATCTTTGTATGGGCTTATGAATCCATAGCCTTACAGAGTGTGTATGACCCGGTTGATTGTCAGACAGTAGTATATTTCGGGGACTCATCAACCGTGTGTTTTAGTGAGTGGTGGCAGCACGTTGCGTAGCCAGGGTGTGTGGGGTGTTGGGGTGCGATTTATGCTCACATTATAGCCCACAACAGTGGTTGAATGCAAGATTGAGTGGAGATAAATTAACTCTTGCAGCCACACCTCACGTCACCTGGGGATAGATCTTTGGGACCGCTACCTATCCTGAGAATTAAGGATTTGCCTAATGGAAACAAGTATGGCGTGTGTGGGGATACAGGAAATATAAGGACTCTAGGGTGCCCCCATTTAGCCATTAAAGCTGGATGGTGGATGGGGAAGGAGAAACCAGGACAAGCCCGCACACATTCTCCATTTTAGACTCTGAGATATACAGGATTAAGCAATCGTTGAACATACCATGGACTGCGGGACTGACTGCTGCTGAGCACTCTGCTGTGACATCATTCCCTGGGAAGGTCCAGGACCTGTGGTTACAGTGGAGACTAAACTTGGCTGAGGAGACGACGTTAATAAAGAAGCCGTAGAGGGGACCATCTTGGGCGCTTGTCCTTGAGGCATTGGTTGAGATGGTGGTTGGTTGAACGGTGGGCCCACGGTTGGTGTAGACTGCATGGCCCCGAGTCCAGGAACTGAGAGAAAAAAATGCAAGAAAGATAAGAAGAAAAGCTAATAAGAAACGTAGGGAACACACTGGTGCTATTAATACCGGGCAGAAGGAAAGTTAGATCTTATTTTAGGGCGCAGAACTGACTAAAGGGGAACTCCAATGAAGATGACCGTCAGATGCAGAGATGACATATGTGACCACAGGTTAGATCCTCTGCAGAGATAAAGCCCCTTTGGCATGACTCGGGAGATTTCTGTTCAGTACATTTTTTTTTAATTCAAGTATACTACACTTTTGATGATGTGATCTAATATGCAGAAATTTGTTACAAAACCGGTTACAAAGGATTAGTCCAGGAATACTTTCTCCCCATATGTGAACTCGAATGTGTAAAGATGTTAAAAGGAGTGAAAAAGAGTCATGCGGACTTGTGACTACAGATTTGTGAATCCTCACAAGTAGATTTGAATAGGTGGCAGATGTGCAGTACCGGCCATTGCCACTATACAGCTGATGGCTCAGTACAGTGTAGAGAATTGCGACCTCCGCTAGTACCTGGAGTATCGGATAGAGGGAGGTGTCAGGGGTCACACCCCCACCAATCAGATATTGATGACTTATCCTAAAGGACAGGCCATCAATGTAAAAGTCATTGACAACACCTTTAACTCCAAACTGATAGAGACACTTACACCGATTTTGGATATTGTTTTTCTGCATATTGGCAGCTTCCACCGCTGACCTGGCAGCAAGCTGTGCGGGGGACAGTGTGTTCGCCTGAGACGGATGCTGTAAAAATAAGATAATCACATGTGAGACATGGAGATAGCGGTAGTAAAGCAATAGCTGCCATATAACACTACCAATAATGAATGTGCTGTGATGCAACAATCACTGTGAAAATTTCAACTTTGATTTTGTTTTTAATTTTGCTTAGAAGATGATTGAGAAGAAGAGAGCAAAGTGTAAGTCTGAGCTTACATAAGGGATCCACTGGTAAGACATTATCCGGCCAGCAAACGACAGAGATACACGAATGGGCGGTGCAGGCTCAAATCTACATATCTGACATAGGACATAGTCATACATACCATGTATGGAGCCTGTACTTGTGGTAGCGGGTGCGGAGGGGCATTCGGAAGCTGCGACTGTACCACCGGGAGCTGTGGCTGCGGGAGAGGTTGTTTTAATGGAACTATGCCAGGTGTGGACGATGCTCCACCAACTGTAAGGGAAAAAGCAATAATCAGACATATACACGACTGCACCATCCACAACCATCGTCAGGAATATCAGCTGGGATCTGGGCAGGGTGCAGCAGATCGCTGCTTTCTGCAATGTTCCTTGGTTGGAGTTCCAGTCCGTATAGAGAGTAGGCGTTTTCCATTCCCATGCACCAGTCCAGTCCATAAATCAGACTGGATACGTGTGTAAAGTGCATGGTGGGGTCCAAGTGAAAAAAGACCCATGGGAACTGGTACATATGAGGTCCAATTTCCACATGGATAGTAAGTATTCCCAAAGTAAAAAAAACATTTGTGTGAATGTACCCCAATCCAAATAATATGAACTGTGGCACTCTACAACTAACCTGGAAGGATCATCCCTCTGATCAGTATCATGTGTCGCGGGTCCTGACTATAGTCCTTTGGCTGCGGCTCCATCATGCTTCCTACCGGCATGGCTTTCTCAAAAAGCGTCCTCAGAGACGGCAGCTTCCGTGGAGAAATGATGGAGAAATGAATCCCTCTCTGGTGAGAGAATCAGACACTCCGCTGAGAGCAAATAATCAGACAATCTTTTCCAACATTATTGTTTTTCTTCTATTTTTGATCACAGCGATGGCAAATACAAAAAATAAT
This sequence comes from Allobates femoralis, assembly GCA_033576535.1. NCBI lineage: Eukaryota > Metazoa > Chordata > Amphibia > Anura > Aromobatidae > Allobates > Allobates femoralis. The sequence continues at coordinate 81,724,124 of JARQOC010000009.1, forward strand.
ACATCAAAGAAGACAAGCCATCTACCTCCCCGATCTTCTGGACCAGGTTCTCCGTCGTGTACCCGGAGTAGGTTGTGCTCTCCACAGCTGGAAGCAAGTATGGAGGAGAGTTGCAGATCAGGATGCAAACCTTGTGAGTCTGTCCTCTGCGAAAGACAAGAAAATGATAATACCAGCAACACAACAGTATCACACTATGGAGGCTGGCAGTCATCAACAGTCGAGCCTCTCGGACAGACACAGTCTGTCTGGGAAAGACAAAACCCACAACCACTCCTACCCATCATTCCAGACATTTCCAGAGCAGGACAAGAACATGACCAAGACCAATACAAGACCAATACAAGACCAATACAAGACCAATACAAGACCAATACAAGAGCCTCGCGCATATCTCGCATCACCCGGCACGGCCGACTCACTGGATAGGAGTGTCAGCTGCTTGAATTTCTATGCAGCTCCACGTTCCTGTCCAGAGAACAGATAAGCTGATCCAGGTTATGCGATGCGAGATACGTGCAAGGCTCTTGCGAGTGGAACCCTGGCCTGAGAAATAAACTCCAGTGTTCACAGGAAAGGAATCATGGTAAAACACAGCAATTCCCAACTGCCTGACCTATCACTTTCTCATACCATCTCCCCTTGTTAAACCCTGAAGGGCCAGACCCTTTCAGTCATCAAGTTGCCTAGCAGTTTCCCTACCATGTGCTCAACCTCTTAGTGGCAGCAGCATACACCCATGGTTTTCAGTGTCCCCCAATGAAGCGATAGAGAAAAGAAATTTTGCAATGTAAGACCGCCTCCACCTCAACACCTCCAGGGTCCCCATTTACAGGATTTTCCTGCGAAATAATATTGAAGGCTTTATCTTTAGGATAGGTCTCTGATATTAGACTGGTAGGGGTCCGACAACCCCCACCAATCAGCTATTTATTACTGCAGTGACCGTGGATGTAGACTCCCTGAACGGCTCCGATGAGCACAGCTCCACTCAGAGTTTAAACGTTAATGCAAAGCTGCGGTACTGGAGAAGCCGCTCCACAGCAGCCAGCAGTGGCTGCTACACACTGAAGTTTACACCCGGGCCCAGCAGCTCCAGTTCTGGACATGCACTTGACGTAGACATGACCAGAGCTGTGTGTAAAGGCAGCTGCCTGACTGACTCATTTCATTAGCGCCAATGTGGCTGCTGCTTTGACAGAGAAGGGGGGTGGACTTATTTTAAAAGCTAAGCAGCCAGCCCCCTTCACACAACTCTGGTCATGTGCAGACAGCAGGCATAGAAGATGCTGTTGGGTCAAGCACGGGCCCAGATGTTGCGCCATCAGGATCTGAGACACGTGCAGCGCTCTGCTGAGTAACTGAACTATATTAGTAACTTACTATCTAAAGCTCATTCATCTGTGCAGACAATACTTTAAGGCTGGGGTTCCACTTGCGAGAGTCTTGCATCATCCAGCAAGGCCGCCCGCTCTCTGGACAGGAGCGTGGAACTGCATAGAAAAGGGGATTTTGGTACTCAATGTAAAATCCTTTTCTTGAAGCCTCTATTAGGGGACACAGCAAGGTCTTCCTTTGTCCCCCAATGAGGCGATAAAGAAACAAATGCAATTGACATGCTCCAGACCGAAGAGCGGGTGGATGTGTCGGATGATGCGAGGCTTTCACAAGTGTGACCCCAGCATAAGGCTAAGGTTACACATGTTGTAGGAACTTGCTTTTGCCCAACTGTTTTAAAGCTGTGATTTTGCTGCAAGTCAACGAGTCAAGGAGTCTGTTGGATGTAACCTGCACCAAAATCTATTGCAAGTATATAATCTGGTCATTTCAATGAGAACTGAGTAAAATTTCCAAACAATTGTCACTTACATTTGTTCCCTCATCTTCTTGAAGTCATCGAAGAGTTGCAGGGCTGTGCTGAGTCCTTCAGCGATGAGGCTGCAGCTTTCTCCTCCACCTCCCATAAACCTGACAGAAGGAGAAATGGAATTATTATATACAGAAGACGCCTGTGATCTGCCGTGAGACCCGACTTCAGACACAACGTATTAGGATTAAGCAGACACAGACTTACATGATACTGTCCAGCCACTGAACAAACTCGTAGGCACTGCTGGTGGGAGCGTGGCACTGGACGTACGACTCGGGGGCACAGTCCACAGTGTTGAAGACCACCAGACTGTACTGTGTGCCGCCATACTGAAACACAAGATGAGACCGGTCAGTACATGGGAACGGCAGCAGACGGACTGCCACTTATAGATCAAATGTGTAACTCACGTCTCCTCCAAAGTCAGTTTCTGCGGGGGGGCCGCCATTAAAATATCTGGAAAAAAATATGTAAGTATAGATAAGATCCTAAAGTGTTAGAATATGCAAAAAGGAAACATGTACTAAACCATAACTGTACGGCCTGTGAAGGTATACATTTCTGCAATGTCATTTTTCTTGTCATAGGAGGACTGATGGGGCAATTATCTTACTCCTGATAGCCAATAATCACTAACCCCGGTATGAAGCCAGGCATGGTCAGATATAGCAGGAGCTTTCTCCACTTTAAGCACATTTAAGCAATAAGTTTCCAACCTAGTTTACGTAGATTCCTTCATTATAGGGCAGCGGCCTATAACCAGTAACCAGTTTTAGGCTGTGTCCATATTATCTTTCTTCCACGTATCTGTGGTTTTGTCAGAGTGTCTGTCTAAAGCCCCAAAAAGTGTGGACACTCCAGCAACAAACATCAGCCAGTGTCAAGCTCGCCTTATCATGGTGAAGTGGTCACTGTAGGGGGAAGGGGGATATGGTTTTCAGAACTTCAGAGAGAAGAAATGTTGGAGCCACAAGGTTGAGGAGTAGCAATGTGAACCTGTCCCCAGGAATGTGTTCAAGCCTATTGTCAGACTCAGGCTGTTATCACACTTGGTTCAAGTGTGATCAGGATTAAAGTGCATGAGGGTTTGTTTGTGCAACTGTATGCAACCGCAGTGGTATTATTATTATATCGCAGAGAAACGCAGAGTTGAAAAACATGATTTTACATTTTATTAGCACCAAAAAGCATTAACATATAAAAGCCGACCTGTGTGTCTGCTCCCCCTTCCATCCCTGCTGCCTGTGTCTTGTGGACGAAATGAATTAAAAGCTTGAAAAAGATCAGACCATCGTTTAGTGCTTTTTATTTTCTTCTCTCTCTGGTTGTATTATCACTAGTTATGAGTGAGCACTACCATGCTTGGGTGCTCGGTACACAAAACAAGTAGTTGATACTTAGATGGGCGCAACTCAAGTACCCGAGTATAATGGAAGTCAATTGGAAATTCAATCTTCTCCCCTTTCACTTCCATTACACTCGATACACAAGTTGCACCCATCCAAGCATCAACTACTTCTTAACTAGTACCGAGCACCTGAGCATGGTAGTGTTCACTCATAATTACAACGGGATAGGCGATAATAAGCTGCTCCATTCATTCCCCATGAGTGTGCCGAGCCCATTATTTTCCAGCAGCCTCAAGAGAATGAATGGAGTGGTGTTTAAGCATCAGACCGGCCACTCCATTTTCGAACGATGATCAATTTTTATCATATCAATAATCCTGTGCATAGATAACTCTTTTTAGTTGGACAACCCCTTTAGGTTAGCAGATGTAGGTTCCCCCTTTCCTGAATCCTGATCTTGGGGTTCCATGATGACCAGCAGGAGGCGCTGTAACGTTGGACACAATATAACTTACTCTATCGCAGGGAGAAGATAATGTTTCCTCAAAGACTCGAAGTAAGGTCCTAGGTTAGCGGTGCCTTCTATAACAAAGACAACGTCAGACACTATGCCTCCGTTTCCCTGCGTGGATGCGTCCATCCTGTGATCTGTAGGAGACAAAATGTCAGGACTTGTTATAAGGGTCACTCACTGTATGGCAGCTCCAAGATGGCACGGGAAGACAAGACCTAGGAGAGTATTGGGGGTCCTAGCAGCAGGACCACGTCATGGACCAGTAATACATCCTCAGCACGGGACTTATCACTATGGCTCAAAGCAGTGAACTAGTAAAAAGGAGCAATGTTTGAGAGTTTCTGACCCTTTTAGTGGAGATCAAATGAGGAATGGTCTGACGGAAACACGGCGCTCAGTTTTCCTTCTTTGCAGATTCAGAAGAGTCAGATTTACGGAGAGCAGGCGGAGATCTGGAGAGTGTTTAAGAATCAAAACCCAAAAAGAGAGAAGAAAAACTGCAGGATGTTTCATTAAGACAAAACATCAGGGTTTATCTGCAGCCAAGGAAAATAAAACACTGGACCACTCTCCAAATTCAGCAGAGTGAACAAGACAACACAATACCATATGGAAGGGGACCCACAGTCTCCAACAGCACAAGTAGTGGCAGATCTGTTCACTTCCATAGCACCAACAACCCACAAACCTTTTTCCCTTTTCACCTGCCTCTTGGAGTTAGCCCCCCTTGATGGGTACAGGTGCTCACATCACACAGAGTACATTCAATTCAAAGTGTTGAGAACTCCAGCCTGGCTGTAACATTGTGGAACCAATGGGAATGTTAATTATGTTACTGTCCATGGATTCCTATTTACATTATGTATCAGTGGTGGCAGACTGAGGGTGCCCAGACAGAATCAGACCTAACACCATTAAAGACTGGTTCTTGAAAGGATCAGGTTTTTAATGAAAAACCTGATCTTGTCCGATTTGAAAAACAAACAAAAAAAAAGCAATTGTGAAACTAGTCTAAAGGCCGGGTTACACGCTACGATGTCCCAGCGACCCGACCAATGATCGGGATTGCTGGGACATCGTTATGATTGCTGGTGAGCTGTCACGCAGGCAGACTCACCAGCGACCATCGACCCGTGTAACATTGTGGAAAAGAATATAAAATATTTTTTCCCACGATGTCGAGGTCCCTCGACGCTGGGGTAAGCGGGAGAACGCTTGGTAACCAGGATAAACATCAGGTTACTAAGCGCATCGCTCTGCTTAGTAACCCAATGTGTACCCTGGTTACCAGCACGCTGTGCTTGGTAACCAGGATAAAAGCACTGCACTTAGTAACCCAATGTGTACCCTGGTTACCAGCATTCTCCCGTTTAGTAACCCGATGTGTTCCCTGGTTACCAGTGAACACATCGGGTTAGAAGGGCCTCACGCCGATCTGCGATGCCCAGTGGGCGACCAACGACGGGAAAACGGTGCTGTCCATTTACCAACCATCAGCGAGCTGATCGCTGATACATGTCGCACGAAGCGAGATCGCTACGAGGTCGCTGCAACGTCACAAGTTGCAGCAACATAGTTAACGATGTTGCAACGTGTAAACCGGCCTTTAGGCTACCTTCACATCAGTGATTTTCAGCATTCGTGACAGATCCAGCAGTTTTGCCTCATCTGCCACTTAACGGATTACTTGCGGCAAGACTGCATCCGGCCTAAATCATTCTCTATGGGACTTGGGTACAAGTGCGGCACTTGAAGTTTTGCGGTGATCCAGCCAATCCGGCACTTGCGGTAACGGACAAAAACCGCTACTAACAGCGTTTTTTTGACTTGCCGCAAGTGCTGCACATGTCTGCATGTTCCATAGGGAATGAATTGGGCTTGCCGTAAGTGTCCCGTTAGGCAGTAGATGTGGCGAAACTGCTGGATCTGCTGCGAATCCCGAAAAACTCTGATGTGAAAGCAGCCTAAGGCAGTGGTCCCCAACCTTTTTTGACCCGGGGACCGGCTTCATGCAAGACCATTCTTCCGCGAGTCGGCTGAGGGCGGGGCTTTGGTCATATTGGGCAGGGCTATGGAGAAGGGGTGGAGTTTAGCACCCTGTTTTCCCAAAAGATACGTTACATACTATTTTCAGGGGATGTCTTATTTTTCCATCCCCTTGCAGCCCCCAATATGGTATCCCCGTCATCCCCTTGCAGCACACAATATCCACATCATCCCCTTGTAGCCCCCATAATACCACATACCCCATCTCATCCCCCTCTTGCAGGCCCCCCCCCATCCTCCCTCTTGCAGGCCCCCCCCCCCCCCCCTCAGGCCCCCCTCCATCCTCCCTCTTGCAGCCCCCCTCCATCCTCCCTCTTGCAGCCCCCCTCCATCCTCCCTCTTGCAGCCCCCCTCCATCCTCCCTCTTGCAGCCCCCCCCCCCATCCCTGCAGCCCCCTCCATCCCTCTTGCAGCCCCCCCCCATCCTCCTCTTGCAGCCCCCCCATCCTCCTCTTGCAGTCCCACCCCCCATCCTCCTCTTGCAGTCCCACCCCCCATCCTCCTCTTGCAGCCCCCCCATCCTCCTCTTGCAGTCCCACCCCCCATCCTCCTCTTGCAGCCCCCCCATATCCTCCTCTTGCAGCCCCCCCATATCCTCCTCTTGCAGCCCCCCCCATATCCTCCTCTTGCAGCCCCCCCCCCATCCTCCTCTTGCAGCCCCCCCCCATCCTCCTCTTGCAGCCCCCCATATCCTCTTGCAGCCCCCCCCATCCTCCTCTTGCAGCCCCCCCCCCATCCTCCTCTTGCAGCCCCCCCCCCATCCTCCTCTTGCAGCCCCCCCCCATCCTCCTCTTGCAGCCCCCCCCAATCCTCCTCTTGCAGCCCCCCCCCCATCCTCCCCTTGCAGCCCCCCATCGTCTTCTTGCAGCCCATTCAGTCACTGCTCCCCGGCACCTGCAGAATTGCATTGCCTTTCTGTTCTCTTTCTCTGCTGTGTACATAGATGTATGTGAGAAGCCATGGGCCAATCACAGTGCAGCAGCCTGGCCAACCACAGTACAACAGCTACTAGCCAATCAGCCCGGCTGCTGCACAATGATTGGCCCGCCTTCTGCAATGTGAATGGCCGAGAGCTTCTCACGTAGATCTATGTACACAGCTGAGGAAAACACGTAGAGGCGACGTAGTGCTGCAGGTGCGGGGCAGCGGTGACTCACACAGGGAGGCGGCCAGCATTCACCGCTCCGAGCCACCACAGAGCACACTGTGTGTAGTGCTGGTCTGCGGCGGCACGGACCGGCATGCAAACCCCCGCGGCCCGGTGGTTGGGGACCCCTGGCCTAAGGCCTCATTCACACATCCGTGCCTCCGGCACGTGTGCAGTCCGTGCTGACACATGCCGGAGGCACAGACATACGGGGACACATGATCCCCTATGGCCCCCTTCACATGTCTGTAATTCCACAAGGACCGTCTCGCTGTGTACAGCAGATGCGTGTCCGTGTGCTCCACACGGCAAAATGTCCGTTTATTTGCAAAAGCACAGACCGTTTTTGGGCGAAAACATCTATGCACACTGATGTCATCTGTGTGCACGGACCACGGAAGAAAGTAACAAACTTAAAAATAAAGAATTTCATACTCACCTCGCTCCAGCGCTGACACTTCCTCTCTCTTCCGGTGCCACTCATCAGGCTTATGAATATTCACTTCACTGAGCCTGACAGCAGACCGTGAGAGGAGCAGCGGCAATGGAGGGAGGCGAGTATGTGAGGACAGGCTGTCCGTGTGCTATCCACGGACAGCACACAAACAGCAAACATTGTGTCACATGGCTACATGCCCCGCCCACAAACGGCCTTGTCTCACGTCTGTGGTGTCACGGATGTACGAAACAGGCCTAAGGGTGGATTTTTTGTCTTGCATCCATATCCTGAAGTATCCTGATCAGGCATGTGTCCCTATACTTAAAATGGGGCCGCAGGTACATGCAGTGGCATCAGGATTCATCATGCTCCTACCACATCAGTTTTTGTCACCCTCTCTGGCCGCATGAAGTTGCATTTTTGCGGCTCAACTAAAATCCTGATGCCTCTGGATCTGTCCAAAAATAGAATGGGGTCCAATCGTGGACGGATCCTTATAGGGTGGATCCATACATCTGGTTCCATTTTACCCCACTGAGCATGCCCAGAATAGTTCTTGGACCTCACAAGCATCTACCCCAGCCTAAGAAAAAGGGCTCGTGCCCTATGTTATTATGTATAAACGTATTGAGGACATGCTTACAATACGTGGGCACCTACTATCAGTGTTTGAAGTCCCGTCTGCTTTTGTGGGCGGAGCGGGACTTCTCTGCCTCTTGTATTCATTGAACTATCAGAATTGGTGTAGAAGCGCGATCTAAGGCAATTCTGAGAGTTCTATACGCACAGAACTGTCAAATGTGGCGTAGATCGCACTCCTACGCCATTTCTGACAGTCCTGAGTGTAGATAGGCTCCGCTGCACCGGCAAAATCCAAAATCCGACGGTACTTCAAACAGTGACTGTAGTAAAGTAGTGGTTATAAACCCCTCGTGCAACCCCTCACCAGGTGCACACATATTATATACATGCACACATTATGTCTGCAGTGGGGCAATGCTTCTGGGCCTAGAGCTGGGGGTGTCGTGATGCCTGGTGGGCACCTTTGATACTTCCAGATTTCGGCAAATGGCTGCAAAGGCAGAGCAAGCAGAACTTAAGATCTAACGGTACCGTCACACGCGGCAATTTTGCTAGCAATTTCACTGGCAATTTGCTGGTTGCAGTGAAATCATGGACACATTGTTACATTTGTGCACAGCCACAAAATGGAACAATGTGTCCATGATTTAACTGCAACCAGCAAATTGCCAGTGAAATTGCTAGCAAAATTGCACCGTGTGACAGTACCTTTAGAGAGATGAGGACTCGTTCTGTGCCTGCGCTGCCTCTACTGGATGGACTTCAAGAAAATGGCTGCAGAAACAGTGCACGTAGATTTAAGCTCTCATTTGCTGAGAGCTGGAAGTATCAATGGCACCCGCCGAATATCCCCAGCTTCAGGGCCACAAGCAGAGCCCCACTGACGACATCTGTGACCTTCAGACACCCTGTCGCTCCAACATCGTGTTTCCCCCCTCCCAATTTCTCTCTCTAAAATTGGGGGAACGTCTTCAAATGAAAAAAATACAGTAAATATTCACCTGGTTATATGGAATATGTGTTCATTCCTCTATTATCTACATATATTCTATGTTTATTCCATGTCTAAGATGCGCAAGAAACCTGTTACACATCTACAAATTTTTCCCCTGATAAGTTTTTATGTTCATTCTTTTATTCCATTCCATTTATGTCATTTTAATTATGCAACACTTTTATGGAAAATCCCTTTAATTTGCAAAAATGCTCCAAGTATATAGAAAAGAGAGAACAGTTTATTTAACATCCATACATGCCAGGCAAAACAGCAAGGCATGCTAGGTACTGCACACACAAACTACACATTATATATACACACACACACACACACACACACAGCACATATGCATATACTAGCTGGGTGCCCGATGCACATGCATCGGGATTCTAGAAGAGCGAGTCTCTGACTCGCAATGGCCGCTTCGCGGCCAATGCTTCGCGCTGCTAAGGCGACTCGCCATGCCCGCTGCGCGGGCATAGCGAGTCGCCTTAGAACTGCTCGCAATGGCCGCTGCGCGGCCAATGCTTCGGGCGTATCCACATGACCACGCTGACTCGCAGCGCGTGTGGACTCAGAAGGGGCAAAAAACCCATTCGTGATTATATAATAGATACACAGTACACATGTGTACAAACACACAAGTACACACACCTATATATACACATACATACAGTACAAGCACTACACACCTACATATATACACACACACACAGGACACACCACACATTATATCTATTATATAATCACGAATGGGTTTTTTGCCCCTTCTGAGTCCACACGCGCTGCGAGTCAGTGTGGTCATGTGGATACGCCCGAAGCATTGGCCGCGCAGCGGCCATTGCGAGCAGTTCTAAGGCGACTCGCTATGCCCGCGCAGCGGGCATGGCGAGTCGCCTCAGCAGCGCGAAGCATTGGCCGCGAAGCATTGGCCGCGAAGCGGCCATTGCGAGTCAGAGACTCGCTCTTCTAGAATCCCGATGCATGTGCATCGGGCACCCAGCTAGTATATATATATATATATATATATATATATATATATATATATATATACACACATACACACACACCCACACAGGATACACACACTACATATGCATATATACACAGTATACATGTATATACACACAGTACACCCACACACACATATATACATACAGTACACAAAAACTGCACACCTATATACATATATATACACACACACACATACATACATACACAGGATACACACACTACTCCCTCACACCTATATACATACAGTACACAAATACTGCACACCTACATAAATACACATATATATTCATATACACAGGACACACTCCTTACACATATATACACACAGTACACATATCCACAAACACACAAGACCCCACTCTCCCCTATATATACACACACAGTTTACCCACACACAGATATACACATACAGTAACGTCCACACATTACCTTCCTATACCTCGCCCTGTACACACAGGCCCCCAGGGGAGGGTGTGCTCCCCCGTTCCCCCGGCTCCAGGGTGCACCAGATATTACCGTACACACCACTTCCTCCCGGAAGCTCGGACACCTCCACGCCGGCGCAGGGCGCCCATAAGATCGCCGCTCTGTGCACCGATACAATGCTTGCTCATCTGGGATCGATTACTGCGGTCTGGCTGCTGCATGACCGCTAATACGCATTCGCGGTTGTTACTGTCCCTTTGGCGCCATCTAGAGGCCGGAGATGATATTGCAACAGCACTTGATCTCCCATCAGTGTCAGTACAGTTGGATTATTATCAAATTGCTAAATGAGATGTAATGAGAAAACATGAGCACAACTGCTGCTCTAAATGACAGAGCCAACAGCTGCAGGCTGCTAATGATGGCATTTGTTTTAGTATCATAAGCTTTATCAATGTTAACCCCTTTGTGGCTTTCAGGGTCCACTTTTCTTTCTTATTTTAATGTCAAATAATTTTTGCCGTCTATTACACCCAGGGGCGGAACTACCGTGGTGCAACTGGTGCAGCTGCACCAGGGCCCCGGCCACCTAGGGGGCCCCTGAAGGCTCCAGCGGCGGGTCTGTTCCGCTGATTACAGCGCCGCCGCGGCCGCCATTCACTCCCCTGTGGGGTGCTGTGCCTGACAGGGCTGACTCCAGTGAGGGGCCCGGGTTGCAGAGGCCAGGAGGGGGGCCCGGAGACACTGACAGCCCGGACTCCTCCTCTGTCACTCTGCTGCTGGCCGAGCCCCAAGGGCAGGGGGCAGAGCCCAGCAGCGTACCTGAAGGGGGCCTGGCGGGGGGCCCGGAGGTGCAGCAGGTGGGCGCCGTCGGCAGTGTGAGTCGGACATCCTCTCTCTGAGCCGCCGTCAAACTGACAGCGGCTCAGAGAAAATGCTGCGCCCGCCGGCTCCCACTGATCAGCTGTACGAGCATCTAACTCGTACAATTGAAGCCCTGACCGGACACTTCCGGGTCAGGGTGACGTCACCAGGGTTCATCACGCTGCCGACGTCACAGCGCTGTAGAGGCGCTGTTTAAGTGCTCCGCTCTAATGGAGCTGAAGACACAGAAGATGGAGTCGGAGTCCTCATGTCAGCGTAAGAGAGGGAGAGGGAGAGGGAGAGGGACATTGGTCAGTAAATGGAGGCAGAGGGAGGAGGGGAGAGGATAGATGGTTAGCAGAGGGAGGAGAGTGATGGTCAGCAGGGGGGGGAGAGGAGTGTGATGGTCAGCAGGGGGGGGGGAGAGGAGTGTGATGGTTAGCAGAGGGGGGGGGAGAGGAGTGTGATGGTCAGCAGAGGGAGGGAGAGGAGTGTGATGGTCAGCAGGGGGGGAGAGGAGAAATGGTCAGCAGAGGGAGGAGAGTGATGGTCAGCAGAGGGGGGAGAGGAGTGTGATGGTCAGAGGGGGGGGAGAGGAGTGTGATGGTCAGCAGAGGGGGGAGAGGAGTGTGATGGTCAGCAGAGGGAGGGAGAGGAGTGTGATGGTCAGCAGGGGGGGAGAGGAGAAATGGTCAGCAGAGGGAGGAGAGTGATGGTCAGCAGAGGGGGGAGAGGAGTGTGATGGTCAGAGGGGGGGGGAGAGGAGTGTGATGGTCAGCAGAGGGGGGGAGAGGAGTGTGATGGTCAGCAGGGGGGGAGAGGAGAAATGGTCAGCAGAGGGAGGAGAGTGATGGTCAGCAGAGGGGGGAGAGGAGTGTGATGGTCAGAGGGGGGGGAGAGGAGTGTGATGGTCAGCAGAGGGGGGAGAGGAGTGTGATGGTCAGCAGAGGGAGGGAGAGGAGTGTGATGGTCAGCAGGGGGGGAGAGGAGAAATGGTCAGCAGAGGGAGGAGAGTGATGGTCAGCAGAGGGGGGAGAGGAGTTTGATGGTCAGCAGGGGGGGGAGAGGAGTGTGATGGTCAGCAGAGGGAGGAGGGGGAGAGGAGAGATGGTCAGCAGAGGGAGGAGGGGGAGAGGAGAGATGGTCAGCAGAGGGAGGAGGGGGAGAGGAGAGATGGTCAGCAGAGGGAGGAGGGGGAGAGGAGAGATGGTCAGCAGAGGGAGGAGGGGGAGAGGAGAGATGGTCAGCAGAGGGAGGAGGGGGAGAGGAGAGATGGTCAGCAGAGGGAGGAGGGGAGAGGAGAGATGGTCAGCAGAGGGAGGAGGGGAGAGGAGAGATGGTCAGCAGAGAGAGGAGGGGAGAGGAGAGTAATGGTCAGCAGGGGGAGGGGAGAGCGATGGTCTGCAAATGGAGGGAGGGGGAGTATATCATGTGTAGCAAATGGAGGACAGGATTTGAGAACAGAGAATGGGGAGCAAGGGGGTGATAGGTGCAGACACAGTATGGGGAGCCATAGGCTAAATCTGAGTGCACAGTATGGGCATGTGTGCAGACAATATGAGTAGTTAGGGGGAATAGGTGCGGAAAAAGTATAGGAAGTGAGGGGAGGTGGGTGCAGACACAATATGGGGAATGAGGAGGAATGGGTATGGTCACAGTATGAGGAGAAAGGAGGGATGGGTGTGGACTCAGTATGGTGGTGAGGGGGTATTTTGTGTGCAGACATAGTATGGGGAGCAAGTGGGTGATGAGTACGGAGGTAGTTTGGAGAGAATACGGGATAAGAAAAATGTGAGGTCAAACATAATAAAGACTGGGTGGCGTGGGGGTGGGATGGATGCAGACACGACTGGGTAGTATGTGTTTGTGTGGGGGGTTGCATGGGGTAGAGGAGGCTGCATGGGGTGACAGTGTGAGGCCACAGCAAGGATGAGAGAGTATGTTGAAGAGAGAGAGTGTGATGAGAAGGTACAGTATAGAGGACACAGTGTGAGAGGACAGTGGGATTATTTGTTCAGGAGTGCAGTGTAGGGCAGATATTTTTATTTAGACAGAATTATAATGGCACTCTTATTTTTAAGGGCACTGTGTCAGGACGTGCTGCAGAAAAGTGGAGAAGATGGAAGTCTGCAAAGACGTGAAAAGTCATCATGGCGTCAGGACAAGATGAAGAAAAGAAAAAGACGATCCCGATCAGACACAAGGTCATCTATAAGGTACCTGGGTGGAAATGATATTTGTGTGGGGGTGAGGCGGGGGGGGGGAGGGGCGGCGGCGTGGGCGGCGGTGAAGGGGGGCCCCCGAAAAATATCTTGCACCGGGGCCCACTACAGTCTGGGTCCGCCCCTGATTACACCCCTGTGTCACACTGTCACTGGCTGCAGGATGAGTTATCTGAGCGTCTGTCAGTGAGCTCTGTCCCTCCTATGGGAAGGTGTGTAACTGTCGCTCCGGGGACGGGGTTACTCAGAACCGAGCCCTCTCGTCTTCTAGGGCTGCGGAGTGTCACAGTGACGTGACCCGGCTCCGTGGTCCCAGGCAATAAAAAGGGGATGAAAGAAAAATAAAATGGATGGGGGTTAGGGTTTTTGGAAAGTGTACATGACGCCACCCATGGTTTGTGGCCAAATATAGCCACCGCTGCGGTCGGGTCTCCTGGGGATGATGGGGGCAGTGTGTTGCACCCACCACGGGTAGGGCTGATCCCCAGGGCTGCCGTGTGGATGGAGTGAAACAGTGGGAAGAACTCCGTCATCACTGCCGGCCAGTCTACAGCTACCTGGTTTCAGTGTCGTTCAGCCCCATCCGGGCGCCCACTCTCTCTGACTGACGGTGTCTGTCTGTCTCTCTGACTGACTGTGTCTGTCTGTCTCTCTGACTGACTGTGTCTGTCTGTCTCTCTGACTGACTGTGTCTGTCTGTCTCTCAGACTGACAGTGTCTGTCTCTCAGACTGACAGTGTCTGTCTCTCAGACTGACTGTGTCTGTCTGTCTCTCAGACTGACAGTGTCTGTCTCTCTCTCTGACTGACAGTGTCTGTCTGTCTCTCAGACTGACTATGTCTGTCTGTCTCTCAGACTGACTATGTCTGTCTGTCTCTCAGACTGACTATGTCTGTCTGTCTCTCAGACTGACTATGTCTGTCTGTCTCTCAGACTGACTATGTCTGTCTGTCTCTCAGACTGACATGTCTGTCTGTCTCTCAGACTGACTATGTCTGTCTGTCTCTCAGACTGACTATGTCTGTCTTCTCAGACTGACTATGTCTGTCTGTCTCTCAGACTGACTGTGTCTGTCTCTCTCAGACTGACTAGTGTCTGTCTGTCTCTCAGACTGACTGTGTCTGTCTGTCTCTCAGACTGACTTGTCTGTCTGTCTCTCAGACTGACTGTCTGTCTGTCTCTCAGACTGACTAGTGTCTGTCTGTCTCTCAGACTGACTGTGTCTGTCTGTCTCTCAGACTGACTGTGTCTGTCTGTCTCTCAGACTGACTGTGTCTGTCTGTCTCTCAGACTGACTGTGTCTGTCTCTCAGACTGACGTGTCTGTCTGTCTCTCGACTGACGTGTCTGTCTGTCTCTCAGACTGACGTGTCTGTCTGTCTCTCGACTGACGTGTCTGTCTGTCTCTCGACTGACGTGTGCTGTCTGTCTCTCTGACTGACGTGTCTGTCTGTCTCTCGACTGACGGTGTCTGTCTGTCTCTCTGACTGACGGTGTCTGTCTGTCTCTCTGACTGACGGTGTCTGTCTGTCTCTCTGACTGACGGTGTCTGTCTGTCTCTCTGACTGACGGTGTCTGTCTGTCTCTCTGACTGACGGTGTCTGTCTGTCTCTCTGACTGACGGTGTCTGTCTGTCTCTCAGACTGACGTTGTCTGTCTGTCTCTCAGACTGACTTGTCTGTCTGTCTCTCATGACTGACTAGTCTGTCTGTCTCTCAACTGACTATGTCTGTCTGTCTCTCAGACTGACTGTGTCTTCGTCTCTCAGACTGACTGTCGTCTGTCTCTCAGACTGACTGTGTCTGTCTCTCAGACTGACTTGTCTGTCTGTCTCTCAGACTGACTTGTCTGTCTCTCAGACTGACTGTGTCTGTCTGTCTCTCAGACTGACTGTGTCTGTCTGTCTCTCAGATGACTGTGTCTGCTGTCTCTCAGACTGACTGTGTCTGTCTGTCTCTCAGACTGACTGTGTCTGTCTGTCTCTCAGACTGACTGTGTCTGTCTGTCTCTCAGACTGACTGTGTCTGTCTGTCTCTCAGACTGACTGTGTCTGTCTGTCTCTCAGACTGACGTGTCTGTCTGTCTCTCAGACTGACGTGTCGTCTGTCTCTCAGACTGACTGTGTCTGTCTGTCTCTCTGACTGACGTGTCTGTCTGTCTCTCGACTGACTGGTGTCTGTCTCTCTGACTGACGGTGTCTGCTGTCTCTCTGACTGACTGTCTGTCTGTCTCTCTCAGACTGACGTGTGTCTGTCTCTCAGACTGACGTGTGCTGTCTGTCTCTCTGACTGACGTGTCTGTCTGTCTCTCTGACTGACGTGTTCTGTCTGTCTCTGACTGACGTGTGTCTGTCTTCTCTCTGACTGTGTCTGTCTGTCTCGACGTGTCTGTCTCTCTGACTGACGTGTCTGTCTGTCTCTCTGACTGACGGTGTCTGTCTCTCTCTGACTGACGTGTCTGTCTCTCTCTGACTGCTGTGTCTGTCTCTCTCTCTGACTGGTGTCCTGTTCTCTCTGACTGACTGTGTCTGTCTCTCTCTGACTGACTGTGTCTGTCTCTCTCTCTGACTGACGGTGTCTCGTCTCTCTCTGACTGACGTGACTGACTGTGTCTGTCTCTCTCTGACTGACTGTGTCTGGCTCTCTCTCTGACTGACGGTGTCTCTGTCTCTCTCTCTGACTGACGATGTCTCTGTCTCTCTCTCTGACTGACGGTTCTCTGTCTCTCTGACTGTGTCTCTGTCTCTCTGACTGACGGTGTCGCTGTCTCTCTCTGACTGACGGTGTCTGTCTCTCTCTCTCTGACTGACGGTGTCTGTCTCTCTCTCTGTCTGTCTCTGTCTTTAAAGATACATGAACTCAGTGGTCATATTAGGAGCCCTAGGTAGCAAGGAGCTCTCACAGGGAATTTTCTTACAGACCTGTTTAGTATTGTTATTATGATTTTCCACTACGCGTGGGGAAAACCTTCACCTGAGGAAGACAAGAGGCCGCTGTTGAAACGCGTAGTGGAAAATCATAACAATAATAAGAAACAAGTCTGTAAGATAATTCCCTTTGAGAGCTCCTTCCTTCCTAGTGCTCCTTTCACATCAGCGTTTTTTGCTGATCGCGGCAGTTGCGGTGAAAAAAAACGCAACTGCTGCGATTACCGCATAACGGCTGCACTTGCGGTTCACTTGCGGCAAGCCCCATACAATGTCTATGAGGCTTGAGGCAGGTGCGGCAAGTGCGGTATCGGTACTTGCGGCAGGTGCGGCCGCGAAAAAAAACACGGCTTCAGCTCGGACACACCGTGGACCCCTTCCTGCTTCCCTCGGTAGGCAGCCTGGGATCCGGACTAGGCATACGGTGGCACCAGCCGCCGGTCCTTCCTTTCCGGTCTCTCTGTGGACTCAGCTGCCGGGTGTCTCTGCTTAGGCATTCTTCCCACTTCTCCTCCCTCCAAGGGAATCCTTCCCAATTTAGTGTTCCTGGGTTTTACTCCAGTTCCTCCACCCCCTCCTGGGGTCCTGCTCCAATCTCCACCCTCCACTTGGTCCCACCTGCTATCTCTTGCCTGACATGAAGTAACTAGGACTAAGTATCAGAAGTTGTGTTGGGTGTTTGTGTGCAGTCCCAGCTGCTATACCACTGCAGCCAGAAAGGAGGTGGCTAGAGGCTGGAGCCGAAGGGCAGATTCACACCCCCTGCATGTTTAATCTGCCCACCGCTGCCAATAATTGTCTCCCTCTTCTGCAGTATAACACAGAGCTTATTTTAGAAATTTCCGCTTAGCCCCGCCTCCTGCGGTGACGTCACCGCTTATACCCACCCTGCTCTATGGTTAACATAGAGCAGGGCGGGTATAAGCGGTGATGTCACTGCAGGAGGCGGGGCAGCCGACCTCCTGCTCTGACATCACCACCTTTCCCCGCCCTGCTCTATGTTAACCATAGAGCAGGGTGGGTATAAGCGGTGACGTCACCGCAGGAGGCGGGGCTAAGCGGAAATTTCTAAAATAAGCTCTGTGTTATACTGCAGAAGAGGGAGACAATTATTGGCAGCGGTGGGCAGATTAAACATGCAGGGGGTGTGAATCTGCCCTTCGGCTCCAGCCTCTAGCCACCTCCTTTCTGGCTGCAGGATGTAAGTTTTCTAAGTGTATTATCTCGGGGTACAGGGGGGCTCAAGGGCTGGGGGACCCCTTGCCTGGATGCAGCAAACATCCTGCATCCAGTGCTGTAATTAGATCACCATGCCTGGTTTGGTGACAGGTCCTCTTTAACTCAAAGCCAGCAATTGTTGGGTTATAGAAACTTACTGAAAATGATGGCGGCGGAACTGGACGCAATTTGCGTACAGTACATTGCGGCTGGCTCCTGAAGTCAGCTATTAGCGTACAGTGCCGCAGACAGCTCCTGGCTTCATGAGCCAGCCGCACTGTACTGTATGCAAATTGCGCCCAGTTCCGCCGTCGTCATTTTCAGTAAATTTCTTTAACCCGGCAATTGCCAGCTTTGAGTTAAACCTTATATTAACCCCTGCACAACTAGTGTGTGCTGTCAGCATGTGTCCAGGGAGTGTGGACACTCCCTGGACAAATGCTGGTGCCACACAAACAGCGGGTTAACCCTGCAGACACTGGCTCATTAGCTGCATCTGCAGCCTCTGTGCTGACATGCCGCAGAGAGGCTGCAGTTGGGCTTAATATGCAAGATTTGTTACTGTACCAGGGAACTTGCAAATTCAAACTCCGCAGCTTTGACAGCTGCGAAGTTTAAATTCACCGGTAAATGCTGTCCGCGGTCCTGAAGTTTGCTTCAGGCCCGCGGACAGCATCACGCTGACATGCACCACACATGAACTCGCAGCACACTCACATGCATACAGCCATGCACACTCACCCACACTCACCACACTCGCATCACTGTCATGCATGACAATGTGCCTCCAGCCTAACTGTTATCAGACTTTACTATAGCTCCTCTCAGCTTATTTCTGACCATAGACTGCATGAAAACTGAATGCAGGAAAGAAGGAGGCTGGAAAAGCAGAACGATGCAAAAGTGTTAATGAAACTAAGTTGCAGAAGTGATTTTCACGCCAAAATACATACATACATTTATGAAAAAAAAGCCTCTATCTATCTATCTATCTATCTATTTATCATCAATCTCTCAGGCCTCTTTCACACATCCGTGCCTCCGGCATGTGTGAGTTCCGTGCAGACACATACCGGAGGCACGGACATAGGGGGTCCACCTTGAGATGCCTGTTATTCGGCACTGACCGTGTCACCGTGTGGAGCAGATGCGTGTCCGTGTGCACCACACAGCGACATGTCCAATTTTTACCGGCACTACCGACCAGTTTTGGGCCAAAAGGTCCTGCACACGGATGTTCAAAGTGTGACATTTGTGTGCACAGACAAAAGTTAAAAACTTTAAAAAAAAGAATTTCATACTCACCTTCCTCCAGCGCTGTCTGCTCCTCTCACTTCCGCTCATTAGACTCATGAATATTCACTTTACTGAGCCCAACAGCGAACCGGAAGTGAGAGGAACAGCGGCGCTGGAGGGAGGTATGCAAAACAGGCTGTCAGTGTGCTATCCACGGATAGCACACGGACAGCGCATGTGTCACACGGTCCGTGACACGATACACACCTTGCCCAAAAACAGCCTTGTCTCACACATCCGTGGTTTGCACGGATTCGGCTGGAATATCAGTGACTACTTAAGGAAGATACCCAGGTTGGGACAATTCTCTCACCTGGCTACAGACTTGTGCTCAATCAGCTTCCTAAGCTTGTCGCTATTTTTTTCTCAGTGGGTGCTCGCCAAAAGAGGGGTGCTGTTGGACTGGGGTAGTTGGCTCTGGACACCCTGAAGGCATGAAGATTCCAATTGCTGGTGAGCCAGCAGAACGGTGAGACTGTTGCCTGTGTGTTTTGCTTGGTTGTGTTAAGGTACCTTTACATGCCGCAACTACAGTGTAGCAACTGAGAGGCAATCGGGATTTCCGTCACGTCACAGAGAGGGTCTACAAGAAGGGGATGAGCAAACTGGACTGGAAGTGCCATACAGAGAGGGTCTACAGGAAGGGGATGAGCAAACTGGACTGGAGGTGCCATACAGAGAGGGTCTACAGGAAGGGGATGAGCAAACTGGACTGGAGGTGCCATACAGAGAGTGTCTACAAGAAGGGGATGAGCAAACTGGACTGGAAGTGCCATACAGAGAGGGTCTACAGGAAGGGGATGAGCAAACTGGACTGGAAGTGCCATACAGAGAGGGTCTACAGGAAGGGATGAGCAAACTGGACTGGAGGTGCCATACAGAGAGGGTCTACAGGAAGGGATGAGCAAACTGGACTGGAGGTGCCATACAGAGAGGGTCTACAGGAAGGGGATGAGCAAACTGGACTGGAGGTGCCATACAGAGAGGGTCTACAAGAAGGGGATGAGCAAACTGGACTGGAAGTGCCATACAGAGAGGGTCTACAGGAAGGGGATGAGCAAACTGGACTGGAAGTGCCATACAGAGAGGGTCTACAGGAAGGGATGAGCAAACTGGACTGGAGGTGCCATACAGAGAGGGTCTACAGGAAGGGGATGAGCAAACTGGACTGGAAGTGCCATACAGAGAGGGTCTACAAGGGAATGAACAAACTACTTCCTACGTAAACTAAGGTAATTTAATGTATATAGCAAAATGTTAGAAATCTCCTACCGGTCCATAGAGATAAGTTCCATATTTTTTGCAATCATATGCTGGAGAAATATAGTGTGTGGGTGTCTGATGCCAATAAGCTTATCAAGAAGGCAAGCTCTGCTGTTGGCCGCCATCTTGACACTTTTGAGGAGGTACTGGAGAAAAGAACTTTGAAGGAATGAATGTATGGCGATAATGAACAATAATGTGCAGCCATTATATGAACTGTTCATGAGACAGAAGAGCATCTTCACCAACTTTCTAATCCTACTAAGGTGTAAGAAGGTAAAATACAAGAAATCGTTTGTGCTGACTGCTTTGGGATTGTACAACAATCACCTAAGTGTGAAATCATTAAAGTGATGTAAGAATTATTGACATTCTAATCATATATGGTACTGACCTGCCATCAACATGTATGTATGAGTAACCTCCATCATCAATGGTCTACTGTTAAGTTGTAATTCATGTCTATTTTCTGCTGTGATATTGTAATTTCCCATGGGATCAAGAAATTATCCATTAGTTTATATCATCTCTCTCTCTTATCATATGTATTTATAATGTATTTATTATCTATCATATCAATCTATTCTCTCTCTCATGTGTATCTACAGTCATATGAAAAAGTTTGGGCACCCCTCTTAATCTTACTCTTTTTTTTGTTTAAAATTATTTTTTTGCACCAGCTATTTCAGTGTGATATATGTAATAACTGATGGACACATTAATATTTCAGGTTTGAAATGAGGTTTATTGCACTAACCAAATTTGTGAAATATGCATTATTTCAAAATATGACAGGTGTCAAAGTATGGGCACCGTTCTGATTTTCATGATTTGAATACTCCTAACTACTTTTTACTGACTTACTGAGGCACTAAATTGGTTTGGTAACCTCATTGAGCTTTGTACTTCATAGCCCGGTGTATCCAATCATGAGAAAAGCTATTTCAGGTGTCCACTTGCAAGTTGTTCTCCTAGTTGCATCTTCTCTGAGGAGTGGCATCATGGGCTCCTCAAAACAGCTCTCAAATGATCTGAAAAAAAAGATTGTTCAACATAGTTGTTCAGGGGAAGGATACAAAAAGTTGTCTCAGAGATTTAACCTGTCAGTTTCCACTGTGAGGAACATAGTAAGGAAATGGAAGACCACAGGGACAGTTCTTGTAAAGGCCAGAAGTGGCAGACCAACAAAAATATCAGAAAGGCAGAGAAGAAGAATGGTGAGAACAGTCAAGAACAATCCACAGACCACCTCCAAAGACCTGCAGCATCATTTTGCTGCAGATGGTGTCACTGTGCATCGGTCAACAATACAGCGCACACTGCACAAGGAGAAGCTGTATGGGAGAGTGATGCGAAAGAAGCCGTTTCTGCATGCACGCCACAAACAGAGTCGCCTGAGGTATGCAAAAGCACATTTGGACATGCCAGTTTCATTTTGGAAGAAGGTCCTGTGGACTGAGGAAACAAAGATTGAGTTGTTTGGTCATACAACAAGGCGTTATGCATGGCGCCACAAAAACACAGCATTCCAAGAAAAACACTTGCTACCCACTGTCAAATTTGGGGGAGGGTCCATCATGCTTTGGGGCTGTGTGGCCAATGACGGCACCGGGAATCTTGTTAAAGCTGAGGGTCGCATGGATTCCACTCAGTATCAGCAGATTCTTGAGAATAATGTTCAAGAATCAGTGTCAAAGTTGAAGTTACGCCGGGGATGGATCTTTCAGCAAGACAATGATCCAAAACACCGCTCCAAATCTACTCAGGCATTCATGCAGAGGAACAATTACAATGTTCTGGAATGGCCATCCCAGTCCCCAGACCTGAATATCATTGAACATCTGTGGGATGTTGTGAAGCGGGCTGTCCATGCTCGGCGACCACCAAACTTAACTGAACTGGAATTGTTTTGTAAAGAGGAATGGTCAAAAATCCCTTCATCCAGGATCCAGGAGCTCATTAACAGCTACAGGAAGCGACTAGAGGCTGTTATTTTTGCAAAAGGTGGATCTACTAAATATTTATGTCACTTTTCTGTTGAGGTGCCCATACTTTTGCACCTGTCAATTTTTGAAATAATGCATATTTCACATTTTTGGTTAGTATAATAAACCTCATTTCAATCCTGAAATATTACTGTGTCCATCAGTTATTATATACTGTATATCACACTCAAATAGCTGTTGCAAAAAAACAATTTAAAAAAAGAGTGAGATTAAGAGGGGTGCCCAAACTTTTTCATATGACTGTATAATATATTTATCTATCTCTCATGTAGATCTCTCTCTTTATTATAGCTATCTATCTATTGTGGTAATAAATGATTTGCCTCCTTCCTGATTTCTTATTCTTTTGCAGGTTTGTCAGACTTAAATGTTTCAGATCACCAAACAAATTTAAACATTAGACAAATGACGCACCCAGGGCAGGGTACTCAGCTCTCAGGCTCGGTCTGGGATGTCACGGGTGGCTGCCCTCCTTCTTCTAGGTGCTGAGGCTCGCCTCCGGACCTGCACATGGTGTTTACTTCATGGCGACGGCGCCATCTTGGGTCCGCAGGCGGTTATGGCGGGAACCCATTTTTGGCGCCTAGCAGAGGCAGAAAAAGTCAGTTTTAAGTCCAAGTTCAAAGGCGCACAGTACCCGGTGTTACCGGGCACGTTATCCTGTTCGTAGACGCCAGTTTTGACGCACCTAGGGCAGGGTACTCAGCTCTCAGGCTCGGTCTGGGATGTCATGGGTGGCTGCCCGAGGCGGTGGCCCTGGTAGTCAATAGTTAACTAAATGAAAATGAAGTATATAAGTTTGTGACGCCACCTGCAGCGCCTGATGATGCTCACCAGCGCCGCTACAGTCCTCCGGTGGTCGTTGGTATTGCGGCAACGATGTTATAGTCCTCCACAGGCAGGACTGGACCGCCGGGGCAGCGATTCTGTAAGGGAACAGTTCACGCAAGAAAGGATGCAGCAGAGTCGATAAATCACTTCACGGGTACTTTACCGAGAAACTTTTAGTCATCGTTACAGTCTTTCATTGCAGTAGATGTTACAACGACAAATGCTACGGGTGCTGCAAGTGGATTTTATGGTTGGTAGATGGATCCCTCACTTTGTGCCGTTCTTGTTCCTTTCTTTCCCTTGTCTCCTAGGGCCGGGGAAATCTGATCTCCTATAGAATAATCTGACCTCCTGCTGTTCCTTGTTCTCCTCTCCCTTGTACCCGTCGGGTGAACCTTCTCTGGACACTGCAGTGTCCTGCTGTTCCTGATTCCCCTCTTTCTGGGCTCTCTGGGAGTCGGGGCTTTATATCGAGACCTCCCCAGTCATCGGGTTTCTGTGAGCCTTGTAGGTTCTCACAGGTGCGGGCCCCGGTACCCGGTTTCTTTCCTGGGGCAAACTCTCTGGTTACTTCTTGCTTCCCACATTGAGTGAACTCCCCTGTAAGTTTCTTTCTCCTTTCCTTCCTTACTGGGATCTCTTCTTGCTGTCCTGGGTCCCTCAGCCGAGGAGACCCTCCTTGATCCTTACTCCTCGACTCTCACTCCTCTAGGCTCGACTCCATCCTCCCCGAGTCCTAGACTTCTCTAGACTACACTCTAGTGCCCCCTGGAGGTGACTATATCCCTTCCCGGGTCCCTCCCACCTGCTGACTAGTGTGGGTGTGAGTTCTAGGGTTCCACCTACTGGCCATAACTTCCACTTGCAGTGGGGTGACTACACCACTTTTATGGGTGTAGTACCCCTTTTGTGGCACCTACATTGTGGGGCGCCACACAAAGATAACACAAGTAATCACAGAATGCAGTTTATAAATGAAGGTCTTTATTATTAAGAGAAAAAGAAATCCAAACCTGCAGGGCCCTGTGTGAAATAGTGATTGTCATCTAAACCTAAATTAACTGTGTTTATCACATCTTTAAGAAGCTGAATATAATTTCTATAACCACACCCAGGCCAGATTACTGTCGCACCTGTGTTGAGGGGCCGGCTGTATGGGCCTTTGCAGTTGGGCTGGTGAGGCAGGGTCTCAGGTGTGGAGCAGTCCTGATTTCGCAGTTCACACCCCGGCAGGCTCCCCAGTGCAAAAGTTTAGTTCAGAGTTGTCCTAAGTGAGAGCTAAAAACAAACAGAGTCAATTAACCTATTCAACATAGATTTACTGAAACAGTCTCAAGAAACATGGGCACCAAGCTTAAACGTTACTTTCCTATGGATATTCACAGTGACACTTTTTGGCGTAGATTGCCTTGACTGTCCCTGTAACTCTAGGCTCTCACCCACTCCATTCACCATCACGGTATCCCACTGTAAATTAATTCTCTCTTGGCTCACACCCAACTCTTCCTGCAGGGATCCGCTCCTTAGAAACAGTTAGAGCCACCATCTGACAGATGTTCTTTTACTGCTAGCACCATGTCACAAGTAGGCTCATCGCACCCATACTGGAGGGAGCAGTCACTTTCCAAGTAGCCACCAAAGGCAGGGGTTGAATATCAGCACCGGATGAGTGAATCTGGCCTGCTTCCATGGACTGCGTTAATTTTCTGAGATAATAACCTTTTGGGCTTTCATTGCCTGTAAGCCATAATCATCAACATTAACAGAAATAAACACAAAATAGTCACTCTGTGTGTGTGTAATGACTCTATATAATATATGTGTCTCACTTTTAGTATTGAATTACTGAAATAAATTAACTTTTTGATATCCTAATTTATAGAGATGCTCCTGTATTTATGTAAAATTATACCGACACATTGGTCATTTTTATAGATTTATTATAAAATATTTGCTGCTTACGTTTCTGTATCTGATGATTTTTTATCTTTCATGTACATTTTTCTGTGTTTTTTAATTAATTTTGTTAATTTTTTTTAATGTTTGGATTGTATCTATGTTTATTCTAATTGGGTGAGAGACAACACACGGGCGGATAGAAAGAGCATGCACAGAGGGAGGAGAGAGCACACAGGGAGGATAGAAAGAGCGCACACAGGGGAAGAGACAGCGCCACAGGGGTGAGCAGAGACAGCGCCACAGGGGTGAGCAGAGACAGCGCCACAGGGGTGAGCAGAGACAGCGCCACAGGGGTGAGCAGAGACAGCGCCACAGGGGTGAGCAGAGACAGCGCCACAGGGGTGAGCAGAGACAGCGCCACAGGGGTGAGCAGAGACAGCGCCACAGGGGTGAGCAGAGACAGCGCCACAGGGGTGAGCAGAGACAGCGCCATAGGGGCTCACAGGGGGTTAGAAGGAGCACGCACAGGTGGAGGAGACAGCACACAGGGGGCATAGAGAACACACAGGGCGATAGATGCCAGACCAGGACGGACAATATAACAATTACCTTTCCTTCCAGCACATTCAATGTCAAAGTTGAGAACTCTGAGAGGTGCGATCTTCTGCCATTCTCCTTCCACAGGATGACTGATGAGATCCGACCAAGTGATATCAACCTGTAACTGGGCAAGAGACATCTGCCGGAGATCACACACCGGTCAGGGGATCGGCCGCCGCAATGAAAGGGAGTGTGTCCATATATCCTCCGCTCACTTTCCTGGGGTCATTGTTACTGTCATCCCCCCTTAATTCTTCTTCTGTATACAACATTTACCAGCAGGAAGCTCGATCCAATTACACCCAACAATATCATTGTCCACCGTAAACCTATTTTATAATGGCAAAAAAAAAGAACACATTTTCATTAAAGGGATACTCCGGGCATATAATAATGCTGGCCATTTCTTTGGACAGGCGATCAGTATCAGATCTGGGGTAGCTCGACACCCGATACATCCACCGATCAGCTCCACCGCGAGAACAGCACCGCTCTGTATAATCAGCAGCCGCCAGGGAAAAGGAGTTTTTAAAACTTTTCTGAATATAAACTTTATCAAACTAAGCGTGGGAGTTTGTGATTTTTGTTTTGCTTAAGACATTGAAAGAATATTACTAAAGCGGCCGTCACACGCTACAATATCTTGAAAGATATCGCTTGAACGCGCCTGATTTAACATCGCTTGAACGATGTCTGTGCGTGTGACGGCAAGATACGACGAACGATACATGATCAAATCGCAAAATCGAGATCTGAGCTCTGGAGCTCAGATCAAGCGATGAACGATTTCACGATCTGTCTCATTGTGGTGTATAACACCACGATGAATGATCTCCCAGCGGCAGAGCCTATGCTGGGAGATGGTAACTATGGTACACGTCGGGTTATTAAGCGACGCGCGGCGCCTAGTAACCCGATGTGTACCATAGTAACCAGCGATCTCGCTGGTCCACATCGCTGGTGAGTCTGTCTGTGTGACATCTCACCAGCGATGTGAACGATATTGTAAGCGATCGCGCGTGCATGTGATCGCTAACAATATCGCTAGCGATGTCGACATGTGTGACGGCCGCTTAAGGCTGGTTTCACATTACGTATTTTTCAGATCCGATGCTGTCCAATCAAAATCGGACAGCATCGGATCCGAATTTGGCCCCATTTAGTGCACATCCGATCCGACCCGATCAATTTGACATGGGGCCCTATGGAGAAGGGTCCGAGGAAACATCTGATGTCTCCTCGGACCCTATTTTACTGTACTGAGCATGCTCAGTACAGTAAAACTGCTCCTAACTGGGAGCACAAGGGTAAAAAAAAAAAAAGTTTATTCTCACCTCCCCACGAGCCCCCGCCGTCTTCCGCCATCTTCTTGGAGGCTCCCGGTGGCTCCCGCTGTCAGCAGAGGGCTTCCTCTGCTGTATAGGACCTGCGGTGATGTCACAGTCATGTGACCGCGGGTTACCATGGTGAACCCGCGGTCACGTGACTGTGACATCACCGCAGGTCCTGAACAGCAGAGGACGACCTCTACAAGCCATCTTACAGGCGATTATACCGGTTGTGGGTGACACAACCGAACCAGGTGAGCAGTTCCTGATATATACCGCTATAACCATTTGTAAAAAGGATAAGACCATATGCGCATTTATCTCACGTTTACAAGAGGATGTGTTGACCGTCGCTCAACAGGGCCCACAGTCGCCTGCCTTAGACTAGTAGCACGAAAGCGCAGGACACAAGAAGGGTAGAAGAT
Organism: Allobates femoralis; assembly: GCA_033576535.1. Classification (NCBI taxonomy): domain Eukaryota; kingdom Metazoa; phylum Chordata; class Amphibia; order Anura; family Aromobatidae; genus Allobates; species Allobates femoralis. Next base: position 81,751,385 of record JARQOC010000009.1, read on the forward strand.
AAGCGCAGAGAGGGCACCAAGAAAAGGCTTACAAAGGGTGTCTCAGCAGAGTGTTCCTGGACTACCGTAGGGCTGCAATCAGGAAGAGCACTGTACCAGGCTGGGTCTGCACTGAATGAAGTTACAAGTAAGGAACCTGGTAATAACTGCATTCCCTGTGTCTGTCTGCTTCTTCTGCGCCTTCCTGCACCACAACTACCACCACCATCATCCATACTGACTTTAATACTAAATCCCGGGGCCTGCTCCGCCTGTGGGGAGTGTTTCATCCAATCTGCCGCAACATCTATCCCCTGGGAACCTACACAAGCAGTTCTGGTCATCTCTGACCGGACACCACAGGTAGCGTCACAATATAAACTTTAATCCCCTGTAAATAGCTCCTTTACATTCTCGTTCAGGGCCATGACCGCCGGAATTGACCACCGTGACAGACTCAAGATCGATCCCAGATGGTCGAGTACCCCAGGCCCTTGCGACCGTTCCACTGCGATCAGTATCATGTATCAGTATCATGTGCAGCATGCCTTTCCTCTGTTTGCCCACCAAGTATTCTGGACTCACACTGTTTCCTATCTTTACCTCTCATTATTATCCCTGCTCGGGATCTTTTGTAAATTTTAAAGTGCATTAATAAAAATTGCATAATTCTGAATACTTAAAACACCATTGTGTGTTTCACACTTAACGAGCATCTACAGAATGAGTTGACTGAGGATCCATCAGTGAGCTCATTTGATGGTCCAATGAAAGGAGTTTCTATCTTTTATTTGTCTTTTCTTTTTACAGAACCAAGATGCGCTGCTACGATATGACACACACATAACCCTATTAGAGCATATGGACGGGCTGCCTGCAGGATGGATAGACTTTGCACATACTCTGTTGTCTCCTAAAATCATTTTCTCCTCATCTTACACAGATTCTGAATTACTGCATCTATTATAGTCCATTTTCTTAAACAGCTGCATTCACAATTCTCCCAGCTGCAGAGCAGCAATCTCCCATTATTTGCTGTATGTCCGGTGTCTGCAAAGAGCTTGACCTGTTTGCACGAGGTGGGTAAGCTACTGAAAAAAAATTACTCGTTAGTTGGCTGATCTCTAAAACGTTTACCCAGGGCAATGAACGCTTGTTACCTCAACCATCGGCCCATGCAATAGGGTCATGAAAGCTATGGACACCTGGCACATAGATATTTTACAAATTCGTCAGTTCTCCTGCTCCTGGCAGCTCTTACGGAAAATAAAAGATAAAAACTTTAGTTTTTCTGCTAACATAAAACTTGGCATGGGGAGGTGGGGGGGGGGGGGGGGAGTGTTCACAGATGTTCACAGCAAGGAGTGGGAAGAAAATGTCTACAGGAAATGAGCACATGAGAAAGAAGTGAGTGCAGGATAGAAGCTGTGCTGATCCAACCTATATTACTGGGAGGGAAAGTCCCACTGTCTTATAATGAAGTGCTGGATAGCACCAGGTCCAATGTCAATAATCTCTGTGCACCATATAGGAGACCAGTGAACCGCCTCCTTCCTGACACCATCCGCGGTTTCTATTTTTAAATTAGTTACTGATGTGGTCAGGTAGGAAGCAATGCACTGGGTAAGGTCCTGATATGTGATTTGCACCATTACATGAACCATCTATTACAAAGTGCTCAAAATACTTATTCCTGGGTGACAGGAAAGCGTTTCTGGACGATCCTCTCTTTTTACAACTCACCAATGTAATGACCTACTTCAATGTGATGAAAGCATAAGGAATCCTTCAGCGGATCAATAGGAGGAAGAGCAGGTCGCAGCCGTTTGGGTGAAATTTTGGGTTTACCTGGAAGAATAGAAAAAGAAATAGAAATGTAAATCTGCAGCTTTTCCATCACTGCCTACAGACTTTATAAGGCCGGATCAATAGTTATCACACACCTTAAAGCCGTTCAGTCACCAGAGTTCACAATACAAACTACAGGACATGAAGAGGCTGGTGTACTTACTCTGAAAATGCAAGTCAAGATGGCTGTACAAACCTGACGTTAACCCAAGCAAGTTATAGACAACATACAGTTGTGGCCAAAAGTATTGACACCCCTGCAATTCTGTCAGATAATACTCAGTTTCTTCCTGAAAATGATTGCAATCACAAATTCTTTGGTATTATTATCTTCATTTAATTTGTCTTCAATCAAAAAACACAAAAGAATTGTCCTAAAGCCAAATTGGATCTAATTCCACACCAAACATAAAAAAGGGGGTGGACAAAAGTATTGGCACTGTTAGAAAAATCATGTGATGCTTCTCTAATTTGTGTAATTAACAGCACCTGTAACTTACCTGTGGCACCTAACAGGTGTTGGCAATAACTAAATCACACTTGCAGCCAGTTGACATGGATTAAAGTTGACTCAACCTCTGTCCTGTGTCCTTGTGTGTACCACATTGAGCATGGAGAAAAGAAAGAAGACCAAAGAACTGTCTGAGGACTTGAGAAACCAAATTGTGAGGAAGCATGAGCAATCTCAAGGCTACAAGTCCATCTCCAAAGACCTGAATGCTCCTGTGTCTACCGTGCGCAGTGTCATCAAGACGTTTAAAGCCCATGGCACTGTGGCTAACCTCCCTAGATGTGGACGGAAAAGAAAAATTGACGAGAGATTTCAACGCAAGATTGTGCGCATGGTGGATAAAGAACCTCGACTAACAAGCAAACAAGTTCAAGCTGCTCTGCAGTCCGAGGGTACAACAGTGTCAACCTGTACTATCCGTCAGCATCTGAATGAAAAGGGACTGTATGGGTAGGATACCCAGGAAGACCCCACTTCTTACCCGAGACATAAAAAAGCCAGGCTGGAGTTTGCCAAAACTTATTTGAGAAAGCCTAAAACATTTTGGAAGAATGCTCTCTGGTCAGATGAGACAAAAGTAGAGCTTTGTGGGCAAAGGCATCAACATAGAGTTTACAGGAGAAAAAAAGAGGCATTCAAAGAAAAGAACACGGTCCCTACAGTCAATCATGGTGGAGGTTCCCTGATGTTTTGGGGTTGCTTTGCTGCCTCTGGCACTGGACTGCTTGACCGTGTGCATGGCATAATGAAGTCTGAAGATTACCAACAAATTTTGCAGCATAATGTCGGGCCCAGTGTGAGAAAGCTGGGTCTCCCTCAGAGGTCATGGGTCTTCCAGCAGGACAATGACCCAGAACACACTTCAAAAAGCACTAGAAAATGGTTTGAGAGAAAGCACTGGAGAATTCTAAGGGCCACTTTACACACACAGATATCTGTGACCAACTTCTGAACAGATCCTTGGTTGCAGTGAAATCATGGACACATTGCTTCATTTGTACACAGCCACAAAATGGAACAATGTGTCCATGATTTCACTGCAACCAGAGATCTGTGTGTGTAAAGCGGCCCTAAGGTGTCCAGCAATGAGTCCAGACCTGAATCCCATAGAACACCTGTGGAGAGATCTAAAAATGGCAGTTTGGAGAAGGCACCCTTCAAATATCAGGGACCTGGAGCAGTTTGCCAAAGAAGAATGGTCTAAAATTCCAGCAGAGCATTGTAAGAAACTCATTGTTGGTTACCGGAAGCGGTTGATCGCAGTTATTTTGGCTAAAGGTTATGTAACTAAGTATTAGGCTGAGGGTGCAAATACTTTTGTCCGGCCCATTTTTGGAGTTTTGTGTGAAATGATCAATGTTTTGCTTTTTGCTTCATTCTCTTTTGTGTTTTTTCATTGAAGACAAATTAAATGAAGATAATAATACCAAAGAATTTGTGATTGCAATCATTTTCAGGAAGAAACTGAGTATTATCTGACAAAATTGCAGGGGTGTCAATACTTTTGGCCACAACTGTATATAAGCTCACCAGGGGTGTGTGGCAGCTGAAGGGTGTCACAGGAAGCAGGGTCGGCAATGCTGCAAGCACTAGAGGAGGGGGTGTCATGGTGGAGCGGTTCAGGTGCCCAGTTGTAGTGCAGCGGGGTCACAAGAGGGGGGGACGCTGCAGCACCAGTGATGCTGCGGGCCTGGGAATGAGAGGAGGGGGTGTTACGGTGGACTGGTTCACGCTGCATTGAGTTCCCAGCAGTGATGCGATGGGCATAAAGAAGATGGCTGCTGAGTCACTGCATGCACAGATTGAAATCTCCTACAGCCAATATCAATCTGCGAATGTGCCGAAACAGCGGCCATTTTCTTGAAGTCCATCACGTCGGAGTCGGCATGTGCACAGATTGAGATCTTGGCTGTAGCAGATCTCAATCTGTGCATGCAGTGCCTCAGCAGCCATATGCCTTATGTCAATCGCATCACTGCTAGGAAATCAATGCAGCACGAACTGCTCCATTGTGACACCCCCCCACCTCCTGTGCCCCGGTCCGCAGGATCACATCACTAATGCTGCAGCATCCCTGCCTCCTGTGACCTCGCTGCACCACCACTGCCGCTCGCCCTCCTCCAGATTATAAATCGATCCCCTATTTCCACCCCCAATTTATAATCTGAAAAATACTGTAATTTTTATCTCCTTTTTGTCTGTTTAATGGCCAATGTGAACATATTCTTACACTTAGCATGTATACAAACTCATGCTCTGGTTCAATTGATTTATTTTTCTTGCTCAAGGAATGATATAATTAATCAGCTCTGATTCTCCCCATATAGATACAGTTGTGGCCAAAAGTATTGACACCCCTGCAATTCTGTCAGATAATACTCAGTTTCTTCCTGAAAATGATTGCAATCACAAATTCTTTGGTATTATTATCTTCATTTAATTTGTCTTCAAAGAAAAAACACAAAAATAATTTTCCTAAAGCCAAATTGGATCTAATTCCACACCAAACATAAAAAAAGGGTTGGACAAAAGTATTGGCACTGTTAGAAAAATCATGTGATGCTTCTCTAATTTGTGTAATTAACAGCACCTGTAACTTACCTGTGGCACCTAACGGGTTGGCAATAACTAAATCACACTTGCAGCCAGTTGACATGGATTAAAGTTGACTCAACCTCTGTCCTGGGTCCTTGTGTGTACCACATTGAGCATGGAGAAAAGAAAGAAGACCAAAGAACTGTCTGAGGACTTGAGAAACCAAATTGTGAGGAAGCATGAGCAATCTCAAGGCTACAAGTCCTTCTCCAAAGACCTGAATGTTCCTGTGTCTACCGTGCGCAGTGTCATCAAGAAGTTTAAAGCCCATGGCACTGTGGCTAACCTCCCTAGATGTGGACGGAAATGAAAAATTGACAAGAGATTTCAACGCAAGATTGTGCAGATGGTGGATAAAGAACCTCGACTAACATCCAAACAAGTTCAAGCTGCCCTGCAGTCCGAGGGTACAACAGTGTCAACCCGTACTATCAGTCGGCGTCTGAATGAAAAGGGACTGTATGGTAGGAGACCCAGGAAGACGCCACTTCTTACCCCGAGACATAAAAAAGCCAGGCTGGAGTTTGCCAAAACTTACCTGAGAAAGCCTAAAACGTTTTGGAAGAATGTTCTCTGGTCAGATGAGACAAAAGTAGATCTTTTTGGGCAAAGGCATCAACATAGAGTTTACAGGAGAAAAAAAAGAGGCATTCAAAGAAAAGAACACGGTCCCTACAGTCAAACATGGCGGAGGTTCCCTGATGTTTTGGGGTTGCTTTGCTGCCTCTGGCACTGGACTGCTTGACCGTGTGCATGGCATTATAAAGTCTGAAGACTACCAAAAAATTTTGCAGCATAATGTAGGGCCCAGTGTGAGAAAGCTGGGTCTCCCTCAGAGGTCATGGGTCTTCCAGCAGGACAATGACGAAAACACACTTCATAAAGCACTAGAAAATGGTTTGAGAGAAAGCACTGGAGACTTCTAAGGTGGCCAGCAATGAGTCCAGACCTGAATCCCATAGAGCTCCTGTAGAGCGATGTAAAAATGGCAGTTTGGAGAAGGCACCCTTCAAATATCAGGGACCTGGAGCAGTTTGCCAAAGAAGAATGGTCTAAAATTCCAGCAGAGCATTGTAAGAAACTCATTGATGGTTACCGGAAGTGGTTGATCGCAGTTATTTTGGCTAAAGGTTGGGCAACCAAGTATTAGGGTGAGGGTGCAAATACTTTTGTCTGGCCCATTTTTGGAGTTTTGTGTGAAATGATCAATGTTTTGCTTTTTGCTTCATTCTCTTTTGTGTTTTTTCATTGAAGACAAATTAAATGAAGATAATTATACCAAAGAATTTGTGATTGCAATCATTTTCAGGAAGAAACTGAGTATTATCTGACAGAATTGCAGGGGTGTCAATACTTTTGGCCACAATTGTATGAGGTCGGCCCGACCCATAGGGGTTCTTGTGCCGCCATACAGGGCCCCGTTCACATGACCTTTTTATTTGCAGGTCTTTGGGCTTCTGGCAGGGATCCTGTTCACTTATGATGCCTTCATCACATTTCCTACACTAAGAAAATCACACGCACCACCCGAGACCGGTAAGACAATCTCCGCTGCCTGTTACCGCCACAAGGGATCACATACAGCGCTGTATTCACATTGGCCCCCTATACTGGCCGAGTATGAGGAAGAGGAGGAACATGTTGTACAGTCAATAGTGCACAAACTGGCTATTATTTATGCTCCATACTTTTTACAAATGGGTGTTAGATCCTCTGTGGATTCCACCGCTTCTTTGTACAGATAGAATCCACTATGGATAATAGTAGGCGGCAGGTTGTACAAATGGGACAATCGGCCATTATGTAATGGAGATCGCCCAGTGTCTTAAAACATCCGGCTGGTTGGCACAAGACTGCAGCTGCAGGAGAGGGAAGCCGGGATGTCAGAGACAGCCAGACGACCCATAGAGGAGGCCTTCTAGAGGGCGGCGCTATACAGGTTAGGGGCATTACTCCCATTATGGTGGTTATATAATCGCCACATGGCGAGGGGGGGAGGGTGCGGGCAGACCCAGGTCAACTAAGCTGAATTATGATTAAATGACACCTCCCCAAAGAGCTTTAATGACTCCATGAGATGAGGAGCACACAATTCAAGGAGACACAGTAAAGGAAAGACAAGGAAAGAAAGGGAAGGCATAAAGAAGGGTAAAAAAAATGAGCAAAAGAAGTAAAGAGTGAAATAGAAAATAACAGAACAAGCTAGAGAAAGAAAGAGAAAAGAGGGAGAAAAGAACCAAGGGACGATGGAAGGGAGAAAGGGAAAGAAAGAAGGGAGAGAGGGAAGGAAGGAGGTGAGGGAGGGAAGAGAGAGCGAAGGAAGAGAGAGAAGGAACAATGGCAAAAATTGAAGAGAAGAAAGGAAGGCAGAGAGGTAAGAAGGGAAGGTGGGGAATGAAGAAAGAGAGAGGAAAGGAAGGGAGAGAGGGAAGGAAGAAAGCGATGAAAAAGAAGGGAAGGAAAGGGGAGAGGGAAAGAAAGGATAAAGGGAAGGAAGGATGGGAGAGAAGGGAAGGAGGAAAAAGAAGGAAGGGAGAGGTAGAGCGAAGAAGGAAAGAGGGAGGGAAGGGAGAGAGGGAAGGAAGGAAGGGAGAGAAAGAAATAATGATGGGAAAGATTGGACATAAGGAAGGCAGAGGGACAAGAAGGAAGGGAGAGAGCGAAGAAAGGGAACGAAAGGAGGGGGAAGTAAGAGAGGGAAGGAAGGGGGAGAGGGAGGAAAGGGAAGGAAAAGAGGGTGAAGAGAGAGAGGAAAGGAAGGAAGGATGAAATGGAAGGAAGGGAGAGAGGGAAGGAGGAAAGAGAAGGGAGGGAAGCTAGAGAGGGAAGGGAGAGAACGATGGAAAAGATTGGATGGGAGAGAGGGAAGAAAGGGAAGGAGGGGGAAGGAAGACTAGGAATTTAGAGAAGAAAGGAAAGGAAGAAAGGGAAAGAGAGGGAAGGAAGGAAAAAAGGGAAGGGAAAGAGGGAAGAAAGAGAAGGAAAGGAGGATGAAGGGAGAGAGGGAAGGAGAAAAGAGAAGGAAGAGAAACAGAGGGAAGCAAGAGGGAGGGAGGGAAGGATGGGTTGGAGTTACGGAAGGAAGGCAGAGGGGCAGGAAAGGATGGGAGAGGGAAGGAATTAAAGGAAAGAAAAGAAGAAAGGAAAGAGGGATGGAAGGAAGGAAAGTAGGAGGAAGGAAAGGAGAGAAGGGAAGGGAGAGATGGAAGAAATTAATAAAGGGAAGGAAAGGAGAGACATAAGAAAGGAAAGTAGGGTGAAGGAAAGAAAGGAGAAGCAAGGAAGGATTGGAGATAATGAAGGAAGGCAAAGGGGCAAGAAAGGAAGAGATGGAAGGAAGGATAACAGAGAGGGAATGAAAGGAAAGAAGGATAGGGAAGGAAGGCAGAATCAGAAAAAAGAAAAGGTCACCGCCAGTTCTTAGCCCTGGCAAAAAAATAATTTCAACACCATTTAAAATGTATTTTATTGGTCATTTGTGGTTTTAAAAGAGTAATAGATAAAAATGTAACAACCAGACACACATTTGCTTCTTTTACCCAACATCAGCTAAAAATAATAAACAGGAATATAAAAACTATATAAAAAGTAGACCCCATTTTCATTGAGCAAAGGATGCCCAAAACCCTAACGAGATGCATATACGGAGAACAATGATGCCTGGTCTTGAATCTATTTCGTAACAGATTCGGAAATGGCTTCTCATAAGGACCAAGTTCACAGGGTTTGTGTCGTCCATGTGATCGGTCACAGGGTGGGAGACTCAGATACCGGGATGGCGGAATACTTCTATAGGGAATCACGGCTGGTTGGTTCCCGGTTCCGTGCCCTGGACCCACAGTGGCAGGATGGGGGTGATGATGATAGGGATAGTTTAATTTACTTAATGTGACGCCACCTGTGGTACCAGATAACGGATTTACAAGCGCTGCTGATGACCGCTGAGGTCATGGGATGGCAGCATAGATAGTACAGCTCCCCACAGACAGAGCTTTACCTCAGGGCAGAAGGGTGGATGAGGAGGGGGGTAGTCCTCACCTCTCAGTTGCTGTAGAAGCCCTCCGGGCAGCGGATGAAAGAGACCAGACACCAATTTAACTCAGCTGTTCCTTTTACTGGTACCTTGTTGAAAACAGTACACAGCATACACCAAGTCTATTGGGGTTGCAGCTGTGGATCATGGAGGTCCTGCAGAGTCTATCAGAGGTGTCTTTCTAAATCTTCTCTGGTCTCTACGCTTTACCACACTAAAAGAGCCCGTTCGCCGGTCCCCCAGTCTGGTACTTAAAGGTACTAAAGCTATGTCTCGGTACTTCAGCCTTTCGTCCCCTCAGCGTCTTGGACCAAATTTGGGACACAGGTCGGGGTATTAGAATTATGGTGCTGTCGCTCCCCTTTTACCGTGCGCACAGCTCGCCGGCCTGCAGTCAGGGCTGAACCTTTTACTGACCGCCTCGGTTCTGGAGTACCGGTGTCAACCTGGGCTTCCAGCTGGCTCCAACCAGTCCTGGATTTACCCCCTTCTTTGTCTGGGTCTCCCTTCCTGAAAAAGGGTGCTCTCGTCACGATCACAGGATCCCCTGCGTGCTTTTCTGTCATTCTCCTTTACCGTATGGTCACTACTGACTGGACTGTCAACTAATGTCACCCACTCTCTCTGGGTCCACCCCCTGGACCTACTAAATATCGTCCACTATTCTAAGGTGGCCTATTGTCTGGGTATTGGTGTATAGACTCTGCAAAACTCTCCATGTCCATGACTGCTGGACACTTTATTTAAAGTTGTAATACCTCACTGTGGCGCCTTGCCACCGGGGCGCCACACACCCCCTTGGTTAAACACACTCATCCTCGAGTGTGAGTGCATTAAACCAAGCCGGGTCTGAGCCAAAAATTTTTCTTTTTGCAATTAACGGGTAACGCTTTAAACAATAACACAACATTTAACATTAAACAGGACCTGTCACCAAACCAGGCATGGTGATCTAATTACAGCACTGAATGCAGCATGTCTGCTGCATCCAGGCAAGGGGTCCCCCAGCCCTTGAGCCCCCCTCTACCCCGAGATAATACACTTAGAAAACTTACATTGAGGAGCCAAATAGGAGGTGGCTTGTGGCTGGAGCCAAAGGGCAGATTCACACCCCCTGTATGTTTAATCTGCCCACCGCTGCCTCCCTGATACCAATCATTGTCTCCCTCGTCTGCAGTATAACACAGAGCTTATTTTAGTAATGGCCGCTTAGCCCCGCCCCCTGCGATGATGTCACCACTTATACCCGCCCTTCTCTATGGTTAACATAGAGCAGGGCGGGGAAAGGTGGTGATGTCAGAGCAGGAGGCCGGCCATCTCGCATCCTCATAGGATTCTCTGTTATAACGTCCACATTAATGTTCATGTGAATTATGCAAGTAAAGAATATATAAACTATTTACATTTACTATTTACATTTCAAACACCACCGGGGTCACTTGTTAGCTTTAAGATCTACTTGCCCAGATGGCGAACCATCCTCGGGGCACTGCATGACGTTCATATGAAATGACATCTTCTCTTGGGCCCCTGGTCCTTTGCTTGGTCTGGTTTGGTAATTCACTTTCCGTTTACCTCAGGGGAATAGATCCTCCTGATCTGTCCGGGCTTTCTCTGCTACTCCTGAACTGATAGCAACTACGTACTCCGGTGTCCGGGTGAGCTAAAGGGATAATCAATCTGTTCCCTTCTTCTTTCTTCCTATTTCTCCCACTGGCCTCCGTCCCTCTCTCTAGGGCGCTTCACAACTGGGTCAGGTTTCCTGGTTCTGGGCCTGTCTTGATCCCAGCAACCAGCTCTGTCACAGGCTGCTCTCTTCTCTGCAGACTCACTAACTGCCACCCTCCGACTGAACTGAGTCCGCCCCTCAGACCTGGATCTTATATAGGGGAACTGGCTCAGAGACAGCCAGTAGGGCTCCCCTTCAGGTCTGGGGTGGAAGGTGTTGTGTGTGCAAAGCGTACATCCCTCCTTGCACCTGTGGGTCCTGTAGTAATCCTCTGCAGGTGTGCCACACATGCAGATCTGTGAGTCCTGTTGAAATTAACAGGCACTTTGTAAAGCCTCATGTCCTCTACATTGCGACTGGAAGATAAATGAGCATTCAGAATATTCTCTGATATCAGTGGAGCTCCATAGGGTCCAGCAGTGGGGTAGCAGTGGGGCTCCAGAGGAAGCGGCAGCGGGGCTCCAGAGGGGTCTGGCAGCGGAGTTCCAGAGGGGCCGGCAGCTGGGCTCCAGAGGAACTGTATGGTGGTGATAAGTGGTGGTGATAAGGAGGGACTGTATGGTTGTGATAAGGAGGAACTGTATGGTGGTGATAAGGAGGGACTGTATGGTGGTGATAAGGAGGGACTGTATGGTGGTGATAAGGAGAGACTGTATGGTAATAAGGAGGGACTATATGGTGATAAGGAGGGACTGTATGGTGATAAGGAGGGACTGTATGGTGATAAGGAGGGACTGTATGGTTGTGATAAGGAGGGACTGTATGGTGGTGATAAGTGGTGGTGATAAGGAGGAACTGTATGGTGGGATAAGGAGGGACTGTATGGTGGTGATAAGGAGGGACTGTATGGTGGTGATAAGGAGGAACTGTATGGTGGTGATAAGGGGGGACTGCATGGTGGTGATAAGGAGGGACTGTATGGTGGTGTTATGGAGGTGTTATAGAGGTACTGTATGGGCGGTGCTCGGTGGGAATGGTGAGCAGTGCTCCACAGAGGAGCTGAAGATTATATGGCCTACCAAGGGGAGAGGAGGGAAGGGAGTATTGGGCAAGGTGTTTTACTGCTATTGCATATTCAAGGACTGTGGTGTGTGTAGCTGTGTGTGTGCGTGTCATTATACATTGGGGCTGTGTGTGTGTGTGTCATTATACATTGGGGCTGTGTGTACTTCATTATACAGTTGGGCTGTGTGTGCATCATTATACAGTTGGGCTGTGTGCGCGCGTCATTATACATTGGGGCTGTGTGTGTGGGAGACGAGGATATTATGGAGAGGGGCAGTGTTTGTGGGGAGGTGATTTATACATAAGGGCAATGTGTGTGTTTGTGGGGGATGTATTATACAGAGGGGCAGTGCATGTGTATGCGGTGTATTATACAGAGGGGCAGTGTGTGGGGTGTATTATACTATACAGAGGGATTGTGTGTGTGTGTGTGTGTGTGTGTGTTATACAGAGGGGCAGTGTGTGTGTGGGGGGGGGTGATATGTATATTTCTGGGGCAGTATAATGATACTTTTATTTTTAAGGGCATTGTGTCGGGAGGTTTAGAAGAGGGATGTCTGGAGAGATGAGCAGTGGATGTTATATCTCATCATGGCGCCTGTGCTACATGGAAAGAAAAGGAATAGGAACAACTCCAATCAGAGAAGATGTTATCTGCAGTATAAGGTACCAAGATACTGACAGACATCTCATCTGTACTGTGGTTCTGGTATGGTCCGCAGTCTGATGACTGGTAACAACAACTCCCAGCATCTCCTTACCATTTTTAAAGACATGCTGGGATGTATAGGTTCATGTGACATAAGTATATCATGGTGCTGATCTGACACTGAAATTGATCACTGAACTAAGCTTGGCTGTGCATTCATGTACTGTCGGTGGTTCTGGCGCTGCATTCATGTATTGACTGTGGTTCTTGGGTTGCATTCATTTATTGACAGTGGATCTGGCCCTGCTTTCTATCCCTGCATTCATCCAGTGATGGTGCTTCTATCCCTGCATTCATCTAGTGATGGTGCTTTTGTCACTGCATTATCTAGTGATGGTGCTTCTATCCCTGCATTCATCTAGTGATGGTGCTTCTATCCCTGCATTCATCTAGTGATGGTGTTTCTAACCCTGCATTCATCTAGTGATGGTGCTTCTATCCCTGCTTTCATCCAGTGATGGTGCTTCCATATCTGCATTCACCTAGTGATGGTGCTTCTATCCCTGCATCCACCTAGTGATGGTGCTTCTATCCCTGCATCCACCTAGTGATGGTGCTTCTATTCCTGCATTCATCTAGTCATGGTGCTTCTATCCCTGCATCCACCTAGTGATGGTGCTTCTATCCCTGCATTCATCTAGTGATGGTGCTTCTATCCCTGCATTCATCTAGTGATGGTGCTTCTATCCCTGCATTCATCTAGTGATGGTGCTTCTATCCCTGCATCCACCTAGTGATGGTGCTTCTATCCCTGCATTCACCTAGTGATGGTGCTTCTATTTCTGCATTCACCTAGTGATGGTGCTTCTGTCGTTGCATTCATCTCTTGACGGTGGTTCTGATCTTGTACACAAATAGCAAACCATAATGTACTTCATGGCTATGTTAAAACTGAAAAATACTTAATGGATTTTTTGGCTCCAAAAGCGCAGTGTAAGTTAGGGTGTGTTTACATTGAGTTTTTGGAGTGGAAACTCTCCAACTCCTCCTCAAATGCTCAAAATTTGATTGTGGTGATGTGTTAATTGTGGTGGTCGTGGTGATGTATTCATGTAAGTGGCCCTTGGGATTGATTTAGCATGAATTCTGTTTCTTGGCTTGAAAATTGTTGTGCACTCCTGAGCGAGATGCTGGCCTGGCTACACCATGCTGATACAGACCCGATCACACAGCACAATGTTGGCTGTGTCTGTTGAAGTGACGTCACATATCACTCCTTGTGCTAAGTATGAGGTGATCATAGGGTCGAGGTAGAAGAATACTGATCACCCCTGACAACTGACAAGTCCTCACAGGAGTCTAAATTATCAGGTCTGTGACAGCTCTGTGTGAGTTATTGCTAGAGTCTGCATTTTTCTGCAGATCAGGTCTTATTGTCAGTGCCGGGTCATATGCTGCAGATCAGGTCTTATTGTCAGTGCCGGGTCATGTGCTGCAGATCAGGTCTTATTGTCAGTGCCGGGTCACCTGCTGCAGATCACGTTGTCCTGTCAGTGCCGGGTCACCTGCTGCAGATCACGTCATCCTGCGTCCTGTCAGTGCCAAGTCATCTGCTGCAGATCAGGTCGTCCTGTCAGTGCCGGGTCATCTGCTGCAGATCAGGTCGTCCTGTCAGTGCCGGGTCATCTGCTGCAGATCAGGTCGTCCTGTCAGTGCCGGGTCATCTGCTGCAGATCAGGTCGTCCTGTCAGTGCCGGGTAATCTGCTGCAGATCAGGTCGTCCTGTCGTGCCGGGTCATCTGCTGCGGATCAGGTTGTCCTGTCAGTGCCGGGTTATCTGCTGCAGATTAGGTCGTCCTGTCAGTGCCGGGCCATCTGCTGAAAATCAGGTCGTCCTGTCAGTGCTGGGTCATTTGCTGCTGATCAGGTCGTCCTGTCAGTGCCGGGTCATTTGCTGCTGATCAGGTCATCCTGTCAGTGCCTGGTTATCTGCTGCAGATCAGGTCGTCCTGTTAGTGCTGGGTCACCTGCTGCAGATCAGGTCGTCCTGTCAGTGCCGGGTCATACTTTCAGTGCCAGGTCATCTGCTGCAGATCAGGTCACAGTAGGTGATATCACAGCTTACCTCCTCCTCCTGTACAAAGACTGATAACACCTCTATATACAGTAGATAACACGGGATCCACCATTCACAGTAGATGATATCACAGCTCACCTCCTCCTGTACAATGACTGATAACACCTCTATATACAGTAGATAACACGGGATCCACCATTCACAATAGGTGATATCACAGCTCGCCTCCTCCTCCTGTACAATGACTGATAACACCTCTATATACAGTAGATAACACGGGATCCACCATTCACAATAGGTGATATCACAGCTCACCTCCTCCTCCTGTACAATGACTGATAACACCTCCAGCGATGCTCGAGGAGTGCTGAACGTTTATGGAGGAAAACTCGCTCACCAGGAGACTTTATCCATTATAAATTCATGCTCAAAACCTACAACTCTGCCCTTCACCTTGCCAAACAGACCTACTTCACCACCCTGGTCTCCTCACTATCCAACAATCCAAAAAAACTCTTTGACACCTTTCACTCTCTCCTCAGTCCTAAAGTGCAGGCCCCCATCACTGACCTCTGTGCTGATGACCTAGCTTCCTACTTCATGGAGAAAATAGACAACATCCGCCAGGAAATCAGCTCTCAGCCTCCAAGCACTGCCACCCCCATTCTTCCCCACATCTCCTCAAGCTCACTCTCCACATTTGACCCAGTCACAGAAGAAGAAGTCTCCAGTCTCCTTTCTTCCTCTCGTCCCACCACATGCACTACTGACCCCATTCCCTCACACCTGCTCCAGTCCCTCTCTCCAGTCGTCACCACTCACTTAACCACAATCTTCAATCTCTCCCTCTCTTCTGGCATCTTCCCCTCCTCCTTCAAACACTCGATCATTACTCCATTATTAAAGAAAACCACTCTCGACCCATCATGCACAAATAACTACAGACCAGTCTCCAATCTCCCGTTCATCTCTAAACTCCTGGAGCGCCTGGTCTATTCCCGCCTCACCCGTTACCTCTCCACTCACTCTCTTCTAGACCCATTACAGTCTGGTTTCCGCCCCCTTCACTCTACAGAAACCGCCCTCATCAAAGTGACCAATGACCTTCTGACAGCAAAACGTAATGTGACCACTCTCTGCTTATTCTCCTTGATCTCTCTGCAGCTTTTGACACTGTCGACCATCAGCTCCTACTCTCTATACTACACTCCATTGGCATAAAGGACACTGCTCTCTCCTGGCTCTCCTCCTATCTTTCTGACCGCTCTTTCAGTGTATCTTTTGCTGGCTCCACTTCCTCCCCTCTTCCTCTCACTATTGGAGTCCCTCAGGGTTCAGGCCTTGGTCCTCTCCTCTTCTCACTCTACACAGCCCCGATTGGACAGACCATCAACAGATTTGGCTTTCAGTACCATCTTTATGCTGATGACACACAACTATACACTTCAGCCCCTGACCTTACCCCTGCGGTATTAAAGAACACCAATGACTGTCTAGCTGCAGTTTCCAATATCATGTCCATTCTCTATTTGAAACTAAACCTTTCCAAAACTGAACTTCTTCTGCTCCCCATCCACTAACCTCCCTAAATCGGACATCTCTCTCTCAGTTTGTGGCACCACGATAACGCCTAGGCAGCAGGCTCGCTTTGTGGGTGTTATGTTTGACACCGATCTCTCCTTCTCCTCCCACACACAATGTCTCGTCCGCTCCTGTCGCTTACACCTGAAGAATATCTCTAGAGTCCGCCCCTTTCTCACCCTGGAAACAACAAAAACCCTCACCGTGGCCCTCATCCATTCCCGCCTTGACTATTGCAATTCACTATTAAGCGGCCTCCCCCTCACCAGAGTTTCTCCTCTCCAGTCCATCCTTAATGCAGCAGCCAGGATCACCCATCTGGCCAATCGTTACTCAGATGCCTCTGCTCTGTGCCAGTCATTGCACTGGCTGCCCGTATACTACAGGATCAAATACAAATTGCTTGTTCTCACCCACAAAGCTCTTCACAGTGCAGCTCCCCCCTACCTCTCCTCCCTCATCTCTGTCTATCACCCCACCCGTTCTCTACGTTGCTCAAATGACCTTCCACTAACATCTGCACTAATCCGATCCTCCCACTCCCGGCTCCAAGACTTCTCCTGGCTGCACCAAAACTCTGGAATGCTTTACCCCAAGAAATCAGGACTATCCACAACTTGCATGGCTTCAGACGATCCCTAAGAACGCATCTTTTTAAGGCGGCCTATCATACTCCCTAATAGAAGTCCTTTGTACTGTAGACAGTGAATGGGCTATCCCTCTGGACATTACTCTTCTACAAACTCCACCAAACCAAAAAGGTCTACACAGACTGTATAATGATCATCCATGTAAGCTTAGCCCTATGCCCCATTTCCTCAAGATGCCTGGACCATCAGTGCAATAAGCCCCTGTACCTTGTGCAACCCCTATCCTGTTGTAGATTGTAAGCTCTTTTGAGCAGGGTCACCTTCATTTCTTGCTTTATTTATTGTATTTTCTTTTTTACATTGATTCTATGCCTATTGTTTTGTATCCAATTATTGTACTGTATTCTCTACTGTAATTACTTACTGTATTATATTTTCTGTGCCCTACATTGTAAAGCGCTGCGGAATATGTTGGCGCTATATAAATAAAGCTTTATTATTATTATTATTATTATTATTATTAGGTGACAGGTTCCCTTTAATGTAAATCTTCTGCAGTAACTCAGTTCGGCCACTGGAGGTCATCAGTGGACACGAGCAGAAAGATCTGGAACCAGGAAGTAATTTGTAGTCAGTCTCCTGAGGTGATTTGACAGAGACACATTGCTGAGGAGATCCTACACAGAATAAGACGTGGCGGCTGTTCTGAGGGGCTCGTGGACCTATGGAAGGACGTGGACCTATGGAAGGACGCACCTGGCTTGAACAGGGTTAGAATTATTCAGGGGCTGGATCTACACCGTGGGCTGACAAATAAGGCGTGTTCTGTGAGTACATAAGATTGACCGGTCAATATATAGGGATAGTCAAGGCCACGTCACACGCATCAATCTTGTGAGCGATATTGTAAGCGATCACGTGCACGCGCGATCGCTAACGATATCGCTCACATCGCTGGTGAGATGTCACACAGACAGACTCACCAGCGATGTGGACCCGCGAGAACGCTGGTTACTATGGTACACATCGGGTAACTAGGCGCCGCGCGGCGCCTAGTATCCCGACGTTTACCATAGATACCATCTCCCAGCATAGGCTCTGCCGCTGGGAGATCGTTCATCGTGATGTCACACACCACGATGAGGCAGATTGATCAAGCGTTTATTGCTTGATATGAGCTCCGGCTCACCAATCTGCGATCAAACAATCAAGCGATTTTACATTGTAAAATCGCTTGATTACACGCAGCGACGCACAAACGATATCGCTTAAGCGATCAAAAAAGCAGATCACTTAAGCGATATCGTGCAGGAAATTGAAGCGTGTGACGTGGCCTTCAGACAGGGGGAGTTAGCCAGAAACTGCAAAGGCCTATTCTGTGTGTCCTCATGAGGAGAGACAACCACGCTTGATCTATACAAGATATTGAATATTGAGACTTGCCTGAGTATGAGACATAGAGAAGCCGAATGTGGATGACACCGTAGGACTGAGAGAACGATCACCATAACTGTTATACTGGGCTGTGCCCAGTGTGACCAAGATCCTCTGTGGCCGGTGGTTCGGGTGAAATGACATACACCCTGTAAACTGGACATTACCAAGATAAAGAGTTTTCACCTCATGCATTTGCTGTAAATAGGTTGTGGGATGAATTTATAAAAGGGAATCAGGGATCCCGAAGTATTTTGTACATAGTGTGGGAGGGGGGGTGTAAGGTTATATCCTGAGGGGAACCCGATGCAGTAAGAGCCTGGTAGGCCCGATACAGCGTATGGGTGGGGGTGCTATAGTCAGGGGTAGTTGTATTCCCTCCCTGGAAAACTGGCACGGGAGTTTCCTCGGGCTGCATAATTTGTACACTGTGATCGGGCTGTTGGGGCCCAGATGTTTGTGGAAAAGTGTGAATTTGTTATCTTTTTGGCACCGTTAAAGAGTTAATTTGCCACCATTTTGGAGCCAGTGTCATTCATAGCAGCGCCGTATTCCTCACACACAAACAACTGGCATCCCGGTCTTTACAGATCCATCATACACAATAGGTGATATCAC
Organism: Allobates femoralis; assembly: GCA_033576535.1. NCBI lineage: Eukaryota > Metazoa > Chordata > Amphibia > Anura > Aromobatidae > Allobates > Allobates femoralis. The sequence continues at coordinate 81,770,034 of JARQOC010000009.1, forward strand.
AGCTCACCTCCTCCTCCTCCTGTACAATGACTGATAATACCTCTGTATACGGTAGATAACACAGGATCCACCATTCACAATAGGTGATGTCACAGCTCACCTCCTCCTGTACAATGACTGATAACACCTCTATATACAGTAGATAACACAGGATCCACCATTCACAATAGGTGATATCACAGCTCACCTCCTCCTCCTGTACAATGACTGATAACACCTCTATATACAGTAGATAACACAGGATCCACCATTCACAATAGATGATATCACAGCTCACCTCCTCCTCCTGTACAATGACTGATAACACCTCTATATACAGTAGATAACACAGGATCCACCATTCACAATAGGTGATATCACAGCTCACCTCCTCCTCCTGTACAATGACTGATAACACCTCTACATACAGTAGATAATACATGATCCACCATTCACAATAGGTTATTAAACAAGTGGCAACACTAATGAGTTAAGTTACAAAATGACACCTTTATTCATTAAAAGCAGAACAAGTATTCATTATATAAAATGAAAATAGGTTAGGAGATCCCAAAAAGACTGCAGAACAAGTAGTTACATCGCAGGTACCAACAATTCAGTCCACATTTACATAGGTATCCATGTGGAATTAGTTATCGACCAGCAGCAGGGCAAAATCAAACATGGCAACCAGACATCCTTCTTTGCCACTCACCCATATTGCTGTGCTTATGGTGCACCTCCTTAGTCTCCCCTGCGATGCCTCGCCAAGCAGTGCCCCCCTATGCGCGTTTTGAAACGCTTGATCACAGGGATAAGGTGTGATTTTAGGCCTTTTATATTAGCTGAATGCTCTCTGATGCCGCTCTGTGTTCGTGGCGTGTCACATCCGCCGGAAGCTGGGAAGAGTGTGCGCTCGAGTATCCCGGTCATTTTCGAGCCTGCGCAGCTCAATTCACTCAGCCCCTGTTAGCTGGAGCGACACTGCCAGCACAACATTGTCTCCTGCGGCCATCTTGTTGGAGACCGCATTACAATACTTTTAGATGGGATCAGACTCTGATTTGCCTTCCAATACTATGGGGACAACTATCCAAATGCTCTTTTTTTAGTACATATTTTATGTAAATAGAACACACACTTACCCAGACACTTACTACATACGCATGCATACTTAAATACTTATTTTAATTCCCAAACAGGATTTATACCAAATATTAAATTGAACAGGTGCATAGCAGCATTATGAAACTAATATACATAATATCTATGTGTTTGAGAGTAACATAACAAGTGTAGAAAAATTAGGGGATAACTATTTATCTTGTTATAGTATTTTATGGTTAAAAAAGCATTTGGTGACAAAAAAGTGATATTGTGCAAACTGTGTTTTAAAGACTTCCCACCCCCAAAGACAAACTACATAAACTACCCACGAGGTGATGTCAAGACAGAGGTCTAGAGGGTTGCATGACGTCACGGTATTGTCACAAAGCATTCAAATTGTGGTCACCAGGGGGCCACCCGACACACTATGCGTCTAGGGGAGGTCACAAAGGTTCCCACATATGATCAATTACAAGTCAAAAACCGTCGTCCTCCTGTTCCGGGGTCCATCCCACCAACCTGAGTCTAAACCCGCACAGGTGGTGTTGGTCAGTGTCAAGTTATACAGATCAGTGATATGTTCTGTTTAGCGAGAAAGATTTGCCCGACGCGTTTCGCCTATAAAAAGGCTCGTCAGGGGCAATATTGTTATGCTACATCAAGTTCATGAAGGTTCACATAGTTTCAGTGTGAACCTTAAGTTTTACAGTTTATCAACCAGGTCCAGGGATACAATCCTATGTTTGGGAGGTCAAAGTAGGCCAAAAAGCGATGGTTCTTATCTTTATCAGAGGTTTTCTTAAGATACCTAGAAAGTTTAAGAAGGTAAGAATGACCTTTGTCAGTTCTGAAGGTTATCAGTGCTAATTGCTTTCACCCATCTATATTCTCTATGGTGTGAAAAAATATTTTTACAACACCCTTTAAATGGGATTTTTCGAGGGGTACTAAGGACGTACCAGGGGTGTGGAGCAGACGGAAGGCTGCACTTCGAGGTGTCCAGTCAACTTAACCCCTTATCTGAATGGAGTGTCCTCTCCTTAGTAAATTACAAAGGGAAATATTACTTGAGTCATATTGGGGTTGTCTATCATCATATAGTTATATAATAAAAAGGACATACGGTACCTTCATCTGTTTTAGAATCCCTCTATATTAAACTCTCTGGTGTGATTTTATTTGTCTCATAATCAGCCTCTTTGTTTTCTCCTTTTTAGACATGAAAAAAGACATTTGTCAAAATCCTGAATAGTATTAACTATCAAAGAATGGTAAGCTCTGAAGGTGTATTACTGACCTCCTTTCTTTACAGTTTCACACACAGGTCCGTGATACACTTAGTGCAGATGCAAGCCATAAACTCTGATAAGCCCTTAACCCCTTTACAACTAATGACGAGTATACTCGTCATGAAAAGATGTCAGTTCCCGCATCATGACGAGTATACTCGTCATGGCTTTGAACTGTCACTGCTTCTAAACGAACAGTGACAGTTCAATTCTAAAAGCTGTCAGTGACAGCCAAGGGTTAGGGGAAGAGGTGTGGGGACCCCTGTTAGAGGTCCCCACACTCAGAGCGATGTGATCGGTCAGTCAATCTGACTGACCGATCACATCATGATCGCGCAGGAAAGTGCTGAATGTCAGCACTTCCCTGAGCGATTGCTGCAGGAGCCGGGCTGTCAGCTGTGCCCGGCTCCTGCACACATCCCCTTCCTGTGCCCGCTCTCCTCCGTCCTCTCCCCGCTGTGTCTACATCTCCCCCCCCCATCCCCCCTGTCCCCTGCTGTGTCCGCCCTCCCCCCCCCTGTCCCCTACTGCCCCTACTGTGTCCACCCTCCCCCCCTCATCCCCCCTGTCCCCTACTGCCCCTGCTGTGGAATCCCTCATCCCCCCCTGTCCCCTACTGCCCCTACTGTGTCCGCCTTCCCCCCCCCCCCTCTTCCCCCCTGTCCCCCGCTGTCTTTTCCGCCCCCCCCCTCGCACCTGCGATCTCCGGCTGAAGTTAGTAGCGGGGGGGGGGGGGGGTGTAGCATCCCCGCCCTCCAGCGGCATTGCACCGCTACTCACCAGTTACTGGCGCCGGGCACGCAGGAGGACGGGGTGTGTAGCTGGCGCCGCCCCCTTCTCCACCTCCGCTCCCCTAGCCTGCCTGCCGCTTGGTCCACAGGTGAGGCCCTGGGTAAGACCCCCTGCATCCCTGATCCCCCATCCCCCTGCAGAGGGATCCCTGATCCCCCATCCCCCTGCAGGGGATCCCTGATCCCCCATCCCCCTCCAGTGGGACCCATGATCCCCCTGGAGGGGGAACCCTGATCCCCCCATCCCCCTGCAGGGGGATCCCTGATCCCCCATCCCCCTCCAGTGGGACCCATGATCCCCTGGAGGGGGATCCCTAATCCCCCATCCCCCTGAAGGGGGACCCCTGATCCCCCATCCCCCTGCAGGGGGACCCCTGATCCCCCATCCCCCTTCAGGGGGACCTCTGATCCCCCATCCCCCTGCAGGGGGAAGAGGGACCCCTGATCCCCCAGCAGGGGGATCCCTGATCCCCCATTCCCCAGCAGGGGGATCCCTGATCCCCCATCCCCCTGCAGGGGGATCCCTGATCCCCCATCCCCCTGCAGGGGTATCCCTGATCCCCCATCTGCCTGCATGGGGATCCCTGATCCCTGATCCCCCTGCATGGGGATCCCTGATCCCCCATCTCCCTGCATGGGGATCGAACTGCAGAAAGAGATCTGACAGCTCAGGTGCAGTGATCCAGTAGATCACTGTGCCCAAGTTTTCAGATCGCTTTCTACATCTTGATTCCCATGCAGGGGAATTCCCCTGCATGTGGATTGAGCTGCAGAAAGCGATCTGACAGCTCGGGCGCTGTGATCCAGTGGATCACGGCGCCCAAGTTGTCAGATCGCATTCTGCAGATTGCTCTCCATACAGGGGAATCCCCCTGCATGGGGATTGAGCTGCAGAAAGCGATCTGACAGCTTGGGCGCAGTGATCCAGTGGATCACGGCGCCCAAGTTGTCAGATCGCATTCTGCAGCTTGCTCTCCATGCAGGGGAATCCCCCTGCATGGGGATTGAGCTGCAGAAAGCAATCTGACAGTTTGGGCGCAGTCGTCCAAACTGTGCAGTGATCCGGGCTTTCAGACCACTGCGCCCAAGCTGTCAGATCGCTTTCTGCAGCTTGCTCTCCATGCAGGGGATTCCCCTTGCATGGGGATCGAGCTGCAGAAAGCAATCTTGCAGGCACGGCACCCGGGTGCCAGATCACTGCTCTGCAGTCTGATCCTCCTGCATGAGGATCGAGCTGCAGAAAGCGATCTCGCAGCCCCGGCGCTGCACCCGGGCTGCCATATCGCTGCTCTGCAGTCCAATCCTCCTGCATAGGGATCAAGCTGCAGAAAGCAATCTCGCAGCCAGAGCGCTGCACCTGAACTGCCAGATCGCTGCTCTGCAGTCCGATCCGTCTGCATGCGGATTGAGCTGCAGAAGGCGATCTCACAGCCCCGGTGCAGTGATCCACATAGTGGATCACTGCACCCGGCCTGTCAGATCGCTACTTTGCAGTCCGATCCTCCTGCATGGGACCTTCGTTGTGGACTACGTCGGAGGCGATCGAGCGTCGTGGGACCTTCGTTGTGGACTACGTCGGATCTTTTTATAATAAAGATGGAGTCTGAATTTTGTTTGTGTTTTTTTTCAAAATAAATATTTTTTTCTGTGTGTATTTATTGACTACTTACCAGAGATTCCTAATGGCGGGTCTAACATTGGCCCAATATTATGAATCTCGGGCTTAGTGCCAGCTGCCAATAAAAAGCTGGCATTAACCCCTTTATTACCCAGTTTGCCACCGGCACCAGGGCAACTGGAAGAGCATGGGTACAGCGCCAGAAAATGGCACTTCAATGAATGCGCCACTTTCTGGGGCAGCTGCGGGTTGCAATTCTCAGTATGGGGGGCCCAGAATGCTTGGGCCTTTCCATGCTGAGGATTCCAGCCCCCAGCTGCCTAGTTGTACCTGGCTGGGCCAAAAATATGGCGGAGCCCTACGTCATTTTTTTTCTAGAATTAGTTCTAGAAATATAAAAAAAATGGGCTTCGCTGTATTTTTGGTTGCAGCCAGGTACAACAAGGCAGCTGGGGGTTGCTGGCAGTCTGTAGCTGCCAAGTTGTACCTGGCTGGACCAAAAATATGGCGGAGCCCTACGTCACTTTTTTTCTAGAATTAGCTCTAGAAATAAAAAAAAGGCCTTCGCTGTATTATTTGTAGCCGGCCATGTACAACTTGGTAGCTGGCTGACTGGAATCCTCAGCGTGGAGAGACCCCAATGTTGTGGGTCCCCCATGCTGCAAATTGCAACCCACAGCCACCCAAGAAAATAACGCATTCATTAGAGGCTTCATTTTCTGGTGCTGTACCTTAACTCTTCCAGTTGCCCTTGTGCTGGTGGCACACAGGTTCTCCATATGCAACATGGTGTCCGCTAACAATTTCAATGGAAAATTAGCTCCAATTGTTAGCGGAAACCATGTCGGGTATGGAGAGCCCCTCCCTGTGTGCCTGAACATTGGAGCTCCCCCACAAGTGACCCCATTTTGGAAACAAGACCCCCGAAGGAACGTATCTAGATGCATTGTGAGCACTTTGAACCCCCAGATGCTTCACAAAATCATCTATAAAAATGAAAAAGCACTTTTTTTTCCACAAAAAGTTTCTTTTTTCATTTTTACGGATCAATTTGTGAAGCACCTGGGCGTTGAAAGTGCTCACTATGCATCTAGATATGTTCCTTCGGGGGTCTAGTTTCCAAAATGGGGTCATTTGTGGGGGAGCTCCAATGTGGAGACACACGGGGACCCTCCAAACACGATATGGTGTCCGCTAACAATTTGAATGGAAAATGAGCTCAAATTGTTAGCGGACACCATGTCGCGTTTGGAGGGTCCCTGTGTATCTCCACATTGGAGCTCCCCCACAAGTGACCCCATTTTGGAAACTAGACCCCCAAAGGAACATATCTAGATGCAATGTGAGCACTTTGAACCCCCAGATGCTTCACAAATTGATCCGTAATAATGAAAAAATAAATTTTTTGTGGAAAAAAAAAGTGCTTTTTCATTTTTACGGATTCATTTCTGAAGCATCTGGGGGTTCAAAGTGCTCACTATGCATCTAGATACGTTCCTTCGGGGGTCTAGTTTCCAAAATGGGGTCACTTGTGGGGGAGCTCTAATGTGGAGATACACAGGGACCCTCCAAACGCGACATGGTGTCCGCTAACAATTTGAGCTCATTTTCCTTTCAAATTGTTAGCGGACGCCATGTTGCGTTTGGAGGGTCCCTGTGTATCTCCACATTGGAGCTCCCCCACAAATGACCCCATTTTGGAAACTAGACCCCCGAAGGAACGTATCTAGATGCATAGTGAGCACTTTGAACCCCCAGATGCTTCACAAATTCATCCATAAAAATGAAAAAGCACTTTTTTTTCACAAAAAGTTTCTTTTTGCCTACATTTTTTCAGTTTCACATGGGCAAAGGGATAAAATACATCCCAAAATTTGTTGGGCAATTTCTCCTGAGTACACAGATACCTCATATGTGGTCATAAACCACTGTTTGGGCGCACGGCAGGGCTCAGAAGTGAAGGAGCGCCATTTCACTTTTTGAACGGAAAATTGGCTCAAAAATTCAAATTGCGCTCCTTCCCTTCTGAGCCCTGCCGTGCGCCCAAACAGTGGTTTATGACCATACATGAGGTATCTGTGTACTCAGGAGAAATTGCCCAACAAACTTTAGGATGCATTTTATCCTGTTGCCCATGTGAAAATGAAAAAATTGAGGCTAAAAGAACATTTTTGTTACAAAAATTAAAATGTCCATTTTTTCCTTCAACTTTATTTTAGTTCCTGTGAAGCACCTGAAGGGTTAATAATCATCTTGAATGTAGTTTTGAGTAGCTTGAGGGGTGCAGTTTTCGGAATGGTGTCACTTTTGGGTGTTTTCTGTCATGTACACCCCTCAAACAGACTTCAAATGTGATGTGGTCACTAAAAAAATGGTTTTGTAAATTTTGCTGGAAAAATGAATAATTGCTGATGAACTTTGAACCCTTATAACGTCCTACCAAAATTTTTTTCTTCTTCCAAAATTGTGCTGATGTGAAGTAGACATGTGGGAAATGCTATTTATTAACTATTTTGTGGCACATAACTCTCTGGTTTAGCAGAATAAAAATAAAAAATTTGAAAATTGCGAAATTTTCAAACTTTTTGCCAAATTTTTGATTTTTTCACAAGTAAACGCAAAAATTATCGACCTAAATTTACTACTAACATGAAGCCCAATATGTCACGAAAAAACAATCTCAGAATCACTAGGATCCGTTGAAGCGTTCCAGAGTTATTACCTCATAAAGGGAGAGTGGTCAGAATTGCAAAAAATGGTCCGGTCATTAGGGTGCAAAGTGACTCGGTCCTTAAGGGGTTAATATACAGGTCTTGCTCTCTTAGTAGTTAAGAATAATCAAGTTACTATTCAACCTATAAATATAAATAAGAGACATTCTCTTATTCACTATATAAAGCCTTTTGTCTGAACAGTGGTGACAAAGGGTTAAACCACAATACCTTGCTGAAGCAGCACAGTCTGTCAGGCACCATTCCTGTGGAGCAGTCCCTCTGTGGTCCCAGATTGCAGCTGCCTCCCTGTGAACACATGTGTGACTATATATGGGAACCTAGACTATACTATGTGTTTAACTCCCTTACAGCTAAATATACAGTATGTATAGCCATGTGTACAGTCCATGTCAGCAATATGTACGTTACAAATATCATCAGATCAATAAATTAATATATTATTACTTTGATAATTATACCCAGTATTTGGAATAGTAGAAAAAATTAATTGCAGCACACAGCTATCACCAATGTTGCATAATGCTATAAGCCATGTGGTTGAGAAAAAAGTTTAAAAACTTACGTTTTTCTGAAAAAACTCAAAATCTTATCTTTTAATTCTGAAGTTCTTAGTACAAACATTGGCCAAGGTCTGTTTGCTCGTCGACTGCGACAAAGTGACTTCAGGCACGACGAGTCCTATGCTGACACCCAAGTCCTCCTTTTCCGCTCCCCCACCTCTCAGTGGGCAGACTCCATCTATACCCTCCATCACCTGTCTACGATGAGGGTGCAATTTGCAGCAGAGTATCTGCAACTCTATGTAATATACCAAAAAAGACCCCTAAGGGACTATGGAATATCTTTGAAAGTTATCAATTTATTAAAGAGCTTAGTTTAAAAGCAATACAATAGAAAATTCTACATTTAATATCAAAAAAAGGATACAATATGGACTCACAAAAATACATAAATTACGATCAATTCTGGAAGATTTTAGTGGGTTACACTATCATTATTCAGTACCTTATGGCATATGGAGATGCACTATAGACTGTGGGTGATGATAGGCAGTGAATGGGAGGTGATGAATAGGGGGAGAGTATTATGGGAGAGCTACCCTGTTGTTCATTATAATTAATACCAATTTGCTGTATTATATTACCTTACTGTGGGATTGATTGATTTAACTTGATAACATTATGGTGAGGGTCGGATCCATACCCTAGATATTCCTCTATAGTGCATCTCCATATGCCATAAGGTACTGAATAATGATAGTGTAACCCACTAAAATCTTCCAGAATTGATCGTAATTTATGTATTTTTGTGAGTCCATATTGTATCCTTTTTTTGATATTAAATGTAGAATTTTCTATTGTATTGCTTTTAAACTAAGCTCTTTAATAAATTGATAACTTTCAAAGATATTCCATAGTCCCTTAGGGTCTTTTTTGATATGATTGATGTGTGGAATACACTTCTATGGTGAAGATTTTTGAGTTGATCTATGTAATATATAACGAAACAAAACTGCACAGCACTCACAGACCAGTGTGAACTGGTGCAAGCAGGGACACAGAGATATATATATATATAGTAGAAAAAATTCCTTGCAGCACACAGCTATCACCAATGTTGCATAATGCTATAAGCCATGTGGTTGAGAAAAAAGTTTAAAAACTTACGTTTTTCTGAAAAAACTCAAAATCTTATCTTTTAATTCTGAAGTTCTTAGTACAAACATTGGCCAAGGTCTGTTTGCTCGTCGAGTATTTGGAATAAATATTAATGAAAATATTCATGTTCTTACAGAGGTCGGTCTGGTCTCTCTTAAATTTTTTTGTCTTGGTTGACCGTATCTCTTTTTCCCATTTCGTTACTTCCTGGTCTATTTCTTTGCTAATTCTTTCAAGCATATCTGATGTGGAGTCCACCTTCAGTAAATTTCGCAGAACTTCAATCTCTTTTTCGATCTCAACGATGGTCTGGCCATTCAATTTACATAATAACTCCATAAAACCCCATGAACAATTATTAGACAGTTCTTCCCAACTCTTCTTAAACCAGTCATCCTGGATTTCAAAAGAAGGAAACACCTGTATCCTCAGGCTCCTTGGTATAAGGCCCTTCTGGATATAATTTTCCAGAAATGCCCTATTCCACCATAAACGGATTCTCCTGTGTATGAGCTGTTTCAATTTTTCAACATGGTCTGTGTGTGTGCCCTGACCATTTTTAGGAACCAATTTGGTCTCTCCACCAAATACTTCATTGATTTGAGTGAGCCACGTCGAATCACAGGCTCGGTAATCCATTTGTTTTGAACAAGCTGTAAACACAGACTGATAGTTTACCATAATGGTACGTAAATTGGATATATACAGTATGTAACACTCCAATAATTATTAAACAAGTGGCAACACTAATGAGTTAAGTTACAAAATGACACCTTTTATTCATTAAAAGCAGAACAAGTATTCGTTATATACAATGAAAATAGGTTAGGAGATCCCAAAAAGACTGCAGAACAAGTAGTTACATCGCAGGTACCAACAATTCAGTCCACATTTACATAGGTATCCATGTGGAATTAGTTATTGACCAGCAGCAGGGCAAAATCAAACATGGCAACCAGACATCCTTCTTTGCCACTCACCCATATTGCTGTGCCTATGGTGCACCTCCTTAGTCTCTCCTGCGATGCCTCGCCAAGCAGTGCCCCCCCTACTCGCGTTTCGCAACGCTTGATCACGGGGATAAGGTATTCAATGTGATTTTAGACCTTTCACATTAGCTGAATGCTCCCTGATGCCGCTCTGTGTTCGCGGTGCGTCACATTAGCCGGAAGCTGGGAAGAGCGTGCGCACGCAAGAATCCAGGTCATTCTCGCGCCTGCGCAGCTCAATTCACTCAGCCCCTGTTAGCTGGAGCAACACCGCCAGCGCAACAATGTCTCCCACGGCCATCTTGTTGGAAGACCGCATTACAATGCTTTTAGACGGGATCAGACTCTGATTTGTCTTCCAATACTATGGGACAACTATCCAAATGCTCTTTTTAGTAGATATTTTATCTAAATATAACACACACTTACTACATACGCATACAAACTTAAATACTTATTTCAAATATATCAATGACTGATAACACTTCTATATACAGTAGATAACACAGGATCCACCATTCACAATAGATGATGTCACAGCTCACCTCCTCCTCCTGTACAATGACTGATAACACCTACAGTACGGTATATAACACAGGATCCACCATTCACAATAGATGATATCACAGCTCACCTCCTCCCCCTGTACAATCACTGATAACACTTCTATATACAGTAGATAACACGGGATCCACCATTCACAATAGGTGATGTCACAGTTCACCACCTCCTTTACAATGACTGATAACACCTCTATGTACAGCAGATAACATCTGATCTAATGTCATAGCTATGTATTTGTTTGTTATACAGTTGGTCCCTAAATGTGGCTGTAAACACGATGCGTACTCAGCTATAGATGATCGACTCATGTCACAGTAAACAGCGGCTTTAGTCAATTTCTGTTGCATATCCGTGACCTTTTCACTATATGCTAATATACAGAGGATGTCTATTTTAGAATGGAAGGCAATGGCAGATGTATGGAAATTCTTCCACTATTGTATCTTTACAGGAAAATGTAAAAAAAAAACTGTATAAGGCCCCTTTCACATCAGCGTTTTTTGACATTCGTGGCAGATGCGGTGAAAAAAAACGCATCTGCCGCGATTACCGCATAACGGCTGCACTTGCGACACGGGTGCGGCAAGCCCCATACAAAATCTATGGGGGCTTGCGGCAGGTGTGGCAAGTGTGGTATCAGCACTTGCGGCAGGTGCGGCCGCAAAAAAAACGCAGTCAGCAGCGTTTATTTTTGCGGCCGCACCTGCCGCCAGTGCCGAAACCGCACTTGCCGCATCTGCCGCACCCTTACCGCAAGCCCCATAGACATTGTATGGGGCTTGCCGCAACTGTGCCGCAAGTGTGTCGGTTATGCGTTAATCGCGGCAGATGCGTTTTTTTCACCGCATCTGCCGCAATTTGAAAAAAACACTGATGTGAAAGGGGCCCAAGGCTACTTTCACATCAGCGGTTTTCGCTGATCGCGGCAGTTGCGGTGAAAAAACCGCAACTGCCGCGATTACCGCATAACGGCTGCACTTGCGGCACAGTTGCGGCAAGCCCCATGCAATGTCTATGGGGCTTGTGGTAAGTGTACGGCAGATGCGGCAAGTGCGGTTTCGGCATTGCGGGAGGTGCGGCCGCGAAAAAAAACGCGGTATGCTGATACCGGACTTGCCGCAAGCCTGCATAGACATTGTATGGGGCTTGCCGCAACTGTGCCGCAAGTGCAGCCGTTATGCGGTAATCGCAATAAATGCAGTAATAACTGCCGCGATTAGCGAAAACCGCTGATGTGAAAGCACCCTTAGTCCTTACTGGTAATTCCTTTTCTTGGAGCCTTCCACGACAGCATTGGAGGATATCGTCCACACCCTATTGGGGGACAGGAACACAGGTTAAATGCCCCTCCCCTTCCTCAGTACTTCAGTGTTTACCAAGATCACCCTTAGCCATGGATTACCTGATACAAACCGGAACGGAACACCAACAAGGTGGGGAACTGATGCTGTCGTGGAAGGCTCCAAAAAAAGGAATTACCGGTAAGGACTAATTCAGTTTTCTCCAATCGCCTTCCACGACAGCATTGGAGGAATACCACCGATACTCCTCAGGGTGGGATCATTGCCTGTAGGACTTTCCTACCAAAGGACAGATCTCGACTGAAGGACAGATCCAACCTATAGTGGCGAGAAAAAGTGAGGAGAGACTACCACGTAGCCGCTCTGCAAATCAGCTCCGATGAAGCTCCAGCCTGCTCCGCCCAGGACATAGCAGCAGCCTGAGTTGAAGGAGCCGTCAACCCCACCGGAGGAGCGAGGACCGGAGCGACGGAGGCCTCACAGATCACCTTCGTGATCCAGGAAGCAACGGTAGCCTTGGAAGTCTTCTTCCCTGTATTTTTCCCAAAATGCTGAAAAAAAAACAGGTCTTGATCTAACCTCCAGGAAGCAGTCTTTCGGAGGTAGTGGAGGATAGTCCGACGAATATCGAAGGAGTGAAACACGGCCCCAGCCGCATTAGCAGGAGATCGACAAAATGAAGGCAGAACCATATCCTGGGACCGCTGGAAAGCCGACACAACTTGCGGAAGAAAAGATGAATGCAACCGAAGCGTAATGCGAACAACGGACACCACGGGGCACGGAGCCCGTACAGAGAGTGCCTACAGTTCTCCAACTCTGGGAGCAGAAGTGATGGCCACCAAAAACGCCACCTTGTGAGAGAGAGACGTAAAGGATGCAGCAGACAAGGGTGCAAAGGAACTTCGAGAAAGCCCTTGGAGAACAATCATCAAATCCCAGGGAGGGACAGAAGGCCGAATCCGGGACGCCGCCCCCTAGTAGAAGTAAAAAAATGCTTGATCCATCGATGGGAAGCAAGATCCTGGGCAAAAACCGTCCCAAGCGCCGACACCTGGACTTAAAGAGTGCTCGGCCGAAGCCCAAAATCCAAGCCACGCTGCAAAAATCCAAGAGTTGGGCCATATTAGGATAATGCATGGCCGGGATGGAAGGAGCACACCAGGACAGGAACCGATTCCAGCCCTCCCGTAAATAGTGTGCGTCACAGGCTGCCTGCCCTGCTGAAGCGTGCGGATCACTGCCTGGGAGAGACCCTTGGTCCTCAGGATCTTGGCTGCAACAGCCAGGCCGCCAGATTGAGCCACTGAGGGTCCGGGTGAAACAGAGGACCCTGGGACAGTAGGTCGAGATAGTGGGGCTACATAATCGGTCCTTCCAGGCCCAGGTCTCGGAAGGGGTCGTACCACGCCCGATTGGGCCACAGGGGAGCCACCAGGATAGTCGTCACCCCCTCCACCCGAATCTGTTGCAACGTCTTGGGAAGTAGCGGGATTGGAGGAAATGCATACACCAAACGGAAGTCCCAGGGATGGGCAAAGGCGTCCAGCCCCCGAGGATGGTTTGACCGCGTCGGGGAGAAAAAGGTCGGCACCATTGCATTCGAGCCCGAAGCGAACAGGTTGATCGAAAGGACACCCCACCTGTCCGTAAGAAAGCGAAAGACTTCCGGATGGAGGCACCATTCTCCTGGGTGGACCTCCATGCGGCTCAAGAAATCTGCCAGTACATTGTCCGTTCTCTTCAGATGTACTGCCAAGGAGGGGAGAAGATGGCGTACTGCCCACGAAAAGATCAGTCTTGCCAGCCCCTGCAAGTGTAAGCCTCGAGTACCGCCTTTGTGCCCCAAGAAGGCAACCGTAGTCACGTTGTCTGACAGGACCTTGACATGATGACCCCGGAGAACGAGAGCTGCAGCATGAAGCGCTTCCTCCACTGCCAGAAGTTCTCGGAAGTTTGAAGACTGGCGACTGACCGAGCGACTCCAAATCCCCTGGAACGGTGTGCGATCCACCATGGCGCCCCAACCGGAACCGCTGGCATCAGTGGTAACGGAGGTCAAAGGAGCCTGCAGCCAGGCCACCCCCTTCCGAAGGTGTCTGGGATTCATCCACCAGGAAAGCGAGGTTACCCCCCGCCCCGGGGTCAGGACCCGCGAGTTTAAGGAATCCTGACGTCTGTCCCAGGAACTCAGTACGTGTCCCTGGAGCAGTCGGGAAGGAGCCTGAGCCCATGTTACCGACTGAATGCAGGCCGTCATGGCACCTAACAGAGACATTGCTTCCCGCAAGGAGGGCGACCCCCTTGCCCGGAAGCGGGTTAGATTCACACGGCGCAGAAGCTGATGTGCCGCAGGAAGGAACGAGGTCTGTCTGGAGGAGGCCAGCAAGACTCCCAAAAATTGATGTCGGGTAGCCGTCACCCGTTCGATTCCCGAAGATTGGGCACCCACACCAGGGACTGAAGAATCTCCAATGTTTTGGAGATCTGTGTGCGCAGAACCACTGCCGAAGGAGTCACCACCAACATGTAGTCTAAATAGGGAAGCATACATATCCCCTGAGACTGGATGAATGCGATCACTTCCCCCATGAGTTTGGTAAACTCTGGGGGCTGACGAAATCCTGAAGGGCAGCACATTAAACCGATAATGAACCGTCCCGCCTGCCCTGGAGATCGCGAATCGCAGAAAGCGCTTGTGGGACGGGTGAATGGGGACATGATAATACGCGTTCTGGAGGTCCACAAACAACCTGGAGTAGTGCCCCTGGCCCTCCTCTCCAGCAGGAACCCGGGACGCCCCACCCGAATCCAACAGGTCTTGCAGACCAGACAAGAAAAAACGTGCGAGAGTCCCCCTGAGGAAGGGAGGGGACTCGAAGACATGGAGGGCTGGCTCTCGAATTCCAAGCGCAGACCTTCCCAAATGGTCGAGAGGATCGAAGGGCACGAGGAGATTGCTTGCCACTGTGGCAGAAACCGCAGGAGCCGCCCCGCAATGGGGAAGGCGGCGGCTGCTGATGCCGCTGCTGGGGGAGCAAGTTATTACGGGTCTTGTCTCCTTCCTGGAATGCCCAGCGACCAGACTTACCCTTCCCTTTAGACTTGGAGGGTTGGCTGTGCTCAGGCCGAAAGGACTGCCTCCGAAAGGGCTTCTGTTCCTAAAGACAGATTTTCCAGTCTGACACCATTTCCAGGATGTCAACCAATGCCGGACCAAAGACAAAAGACCTTTGAAAGGGGATGCCGCACAACTGTAGCTTAGACGTGATCTCCCCATTCCACCTTGTAAGCCACACTGCCCTGCGAGCTATGTTAGCCAACACTACGCACCTGGCGCCAATGCGGATCGACTCAGCAGAGGCATCGGCCAGGAAGCCCGTAGCATGTCTCAGAAGTGGAATGGAATCCAAAGCTCCTCCCCGGGAGTACCCTACAGGATGTGTTCTTCCAGCTGGGTGATCCACTTAAAGAGAGACCTGCCCACAC
Source organism: Allobates femoralis (assembly GCA_033576535.1). Classification (NCBI taxonomy): domain Eukaryota; kingdom Metazoa; phylum Chordata; class Amphibia; order Anura; family Aromobatidae; genus Allobates; species Allobates femoralis. The sequence continues at coordinate 81,785,554 of JARQOC010000009.1, forward strand.
ATGTACAGGAAATGGTCACCTTTAAAGACATAGCTGCCGCCTCCCAGGAGGTTTTGAGGACACTCTCCATCTTACGATCGAGGGGTCCCTTCAACTGGGAGGAACCTTCAAAAGGCAACGTGGTCTTATATGCTACCCTGGCCTCCTGGATGTCCACCTTCGGGACCTCCCAGACAAAGTCATCACCCTCCAATCCACTCGGATGGGGTGAGCAGCCGATGTTCTGGAGACTTCCACTCCCGGCGGAAGAGATCCTGGATGACCTCATGGACAGGGAAGACCAACTGCCGCTTAGCCTTCAGGTTTCTGAACATTTAGTCCTACACAGAATAAGGGGATTCCACTGCCTCTACTCCCATGGTACTATGGACAGTGTCCACCCATGAACTCCGTGGAATAATAGTAGTGTCCAGATTCTCGTGTCTGGACAGAGGCAACAGAGGCAATATCCTCGCCGGCCTCTGATGCTGAGCTCTGGCCAGCCTCCATGAGATCCACAGAGTCACAATCCTGGAGCTTCCTCTCTTTCGGAGGGGAAGGCCTGGAAGCTGCAGCGAAAACAGGCAGCGCCGAGATAGAAGCCTGCACCTCTTCCCTAATGGAGTGGAGCTCCTCAAGCAGGGATGGGGAGTCCATCCTGACAACACTGTCAGCCATGGCCGACACCTTTTTGTAGGAAGAGGGAAATTTCGTGCCGCAGCCACATTTCCTGGACGGGTTTTTGCTCCCTTTCACAGGCGGCCCTCGTCTCCCTATAGAAAAAAAGGGAAGAGTAGGGGGTCCCAGTGTGAGTGCAGGGCCTAAATAACTCTACCCCTTGTGACCACCCCCAGAAACACTTACATGAGCTGGGGAACGCTGGGCTCTACAGAAGCCTATCACCCTCCATGTTGCAGGGATCAGCCTTACCTGGGTGTAGCTTCCGGCGGGTACTTATCCAGAAGTACCGTGGCCCCAACGAGTAACACCTGTTCCCTCCTTCCTCCTGGTCATCGGCCGCGGGCAGTAGCGCGCAATAGGCCTGCTGGGTTCCCTGGAGCCGCGCCCAGCCTGCCACCGCCCGTAAAGGAGCCGCCGCCCAGAACTCGAAGTGCCACCGCCCGAAACCGGAAGTGCCATCCCGAAACCGGAAGTACCATCCCAATACCTCTGATGCATGCCCCAGGGACGCAGCTGGAGTAGGGAGACGCCGGAGAGCTGAACAGGCCTCCGGCGCTGCAATACACTGCCTGCTTTGCCCCGTAGGACGCAGGAAGGTCGGATGGTCCCACCACGGGAGCCCCTAGAAGGAGGAGGAGGCCGCCCCCGACGTCCATCCCTGGCCCGGCTGGAAGTACACCCCAATGCTGCCTCTGCCGGCCTGACAGCACTGGAACCTCTCCATGCCCCAAGGGGGACAGGAAGACACTGGAGTACTGAGGAAGGGGAGGGGCTTTTAACCTCTCTGTGTTCCTGTCCCCCAATAGGGCGTGGACGACATCCTCCAATGCTGTCGTGGAAGGCGATTGGAGAAAAATATCTTCTTTAATCAAGAAACAGTTATTTATTTGGCCCCAGCTGTCTGCAAGACAAATACTGAAGACTAAAGCCACATACATACACATTAGATGAAAAGTGGTCAGGTCAGCCACCACCAGGTGTGGGCAACATAAAAATCCCACCTGAAACCAGATAAAAAGGGTAAAAGTTGACTCAATCTTTACATTGCATGTCTGTGTGTGCCACACTAAGAATTGAGAATAGAAAGAGGAGAAAAGAACTGTCTGAGGACTTGAGAACCAAAATTGTTGAAAAATTTCAACAATCGCAAGGTTACAAGTCCATCTCCAGTGATCTTGATGTTCCTTTGTCCACGGTGCGCAACATAATAAAGAAGTTTACAACCCATGGCACTGTAGCTAATCTCCATAGACGTGGACAGCAGAGAAAAACTGATGAAAGATTGCAGTGCACGATAGATTGGATAAGCTCCAATCAAGTTTCAAAGAGATTCTAGCTGTTTTGCAGGCTCAGAGAGCATCAGTGTCAGCATGAACTATCCATCCACATGTGAATGTGTGAATGTTATTAAACACATTGGAGGAGACCCAGGAGGACCCCACAGCTGACAGAGACCTAAAAAATCTAGACTGCAGTTTGCCAACATATACATGAGAAACCAAAATCCTTCTGGAAGAGCGTCTTGAGGAGAAATGAGACAAGATAAAGCTTTTTGGTAAATCACATCGTTCTACAGTTTACTGAAAGCAGTATGAGGCCAGCTAAGAAAAGAACACAGGACCTACAGTCACATATGGGGGAGGTCAGAGATGTTTTGGGCTGTTTTGTAGCCTCTGACACTGGGGGGTCTTGACACTGTGTGCAAGGCATCATGAAATCTTAAGATTACCAAAGGATTTCGGGTGGCAATGTAGAGCCCAGTGCTAGAAAACTGGGTGAGTGTCCTAGGTCATGGTTCTTCCAGCAGGACAATGATCCCAAGCATACTTCAAGAAGCCCCAGATGAAAACAAAGCGCTGGAGAGATCTGAAGTGGCAACAATGAGTCCAGATCTAAATCCCATTGATCCCCTGTGGAGAGATTTCAAAATTGGGATAAGATGAGAGACCGGGAGCAGATTATAAAGAAGAGTCCAAAATTCCAGGTGTAAGAAGCTTGTGGATGTTATAGGAGGCGACTGACTGCAGGGATTTATTCCATAGGTGTGCAACCAAATATTAAGGTGACAGTAATTTTATCCGGACTATTTTTGGAGCGTTGTTTCAAATTATGTCCAATTTGTGTTTTTCCTTTGTTCATTTTGTGTTGTTCAAATATACACAAAGGAAATAAACATGGGAATGACAAAACATGTGTAATAGTCTTAATTTTCGGGGAGAAATACTTTATTTTCTAAAACAATGTCAAACGTGCCAACACTTTCGGCTCAACCCTGTATACATGGAGCTGGTATGATTGGCTCCTTCAGCTTGCAGCTGTACAAACCTATTTAGCGCGGCACAATTTTGTTCTGTTTGATCCATATGGAATGTGATAGACAAACACCAGAATGTCTGTGTATGAAATCAAATAGAGTTCATGTATATCTATAATCTTATGAACCATCGGTGGACACTGACAGGAGAGGACCACTGTGCAAGAACACTATGGGCCCTAAGCACACCAGTAGCTCCTCATAATGCACAATAACACATGTTTAAAGGTACAAATGGTTCCCCTTAGCTCCAAGGTCCTAATGATATGTCCTAGCCTTTGCGTGCACATCCCTTTGTTTTCCTCTTTTCTGACTGATATTATTTATTTTTCTTTTAAATCTGAAATTATATGTAGTTTGCACAACCTTTTTTTTTTTTTTTTCTTTTTCTGTTTATTTTCTGAGAGAATCTGTCAGTGACTCACCGTAGCCGGGGGGTACACGTAGCGGGCGTTGTTTCTCCTCCAGTCACGGAACCGCGCCTGCGGTGGTGTAGGCCCGGTGGTCCAGATCAATAGGGGAAATGGCGGAACAGTAGGGTGATTTGTCTTCGTGACGCCACCTGTGGGTGTTCTGGTAACTTTACCAGCGCTGCGGGTTCTCCGGGGGATGTTAAGCAGCTACATGGGACGCTCCCCACAGGATGAGCGGGAGTCCCCGAAGCCGGGAGCTGCGCAAGATGTTGTGAGGCAGCTGCGGTAATGCTGCTGTTAGGCCCAGGAGTCAAACACAGACACGCCAAAGTCTTTTTAGTACCTTTACTGATGGTTTTCAGGTACGCCAGACCGGGTTCGTGAAGTTTAGCAATCCTGGAGATTCACAGTAAGCAGCTGTGTAGGCTTCCTTCTCTCTATACTTCTGGTGCTAAGGTCGGGTGGATGTGGAATCCAGCCGGATCGGGCAATGTGTTCAGTAGAACGAATTTCACCTGGTTGTCAGCACTGAGGGCACTGTAAAAGGGGTGATGATAATTCTACCTTCTTGCCTGGGCTCTCGTTGGTAGGTGCGACAGGTGGAACAGGGGCTAGACTCCCTGTGGTTGTAAGCTGGTTCTCTGTGATGGCTGGTAGCTCTCACAGCTTCGGTTCCAGTAACCGGTTGTTAAGGAAAGAGTCAGAGTAACTCTGTGTTCCTTGAGAGGTGTTCTCCTTTCTTCCTCTTATCCCAGTTGCAGGGATTTCCTCACTTGCTAGCTGGCTGATTGGGCCTAGTGTGTCCCTCATAGGGTGGAGGTTTCACACAGGCTGGCAGCTCTTGTAGTGACTGCACACACTCTCGAGTTTCTCCCTGCAAGACTCTATTTATAGGGGAACTGGCTCAAAGTGACCAGTGGAGCTCCCCCTAGAGGCTCGGGCGAAACCAGGTGTTCTAAGGTGTTGTGTTGTGGTGAGTGTTGCTTTGCTGTTACTCCATTCATACCCTAAGGATTTCTGTGGTGCCCAACAGGTGCCAGGGTGCCACATTCCCCCTTAGTTAAACTCAGTTCTCCCGGCTGAGCAAAAAGTTCTTTTTACAACTTAACACTAAGCATTTTATAAACATTCAATTTACAGAGTCTTAAAGAAAAACACAAAAATCACTGAAAAGGAAGTGAAAAATGTGAAAAAGGTGAAAAGCAGTCCTTACGGCACTAGTCCATCTGCCGCAGGCTGGAAAAAGGAAAGTTAGTGGTCACACAAGTCCTGTGACAATTGTCCAGAGTTCATGAAAAGGGAAAAAGTAAAGTCCACACATATTTAAACTTTATACACTCCCTACGGGTGTCTCTGCTTGGGAGGCCGGTACTAACCTCCTATACCTTACCAGGCGCTTTCTGTCCCCAACTTAGTATACTTGGGACAGAGCCCAGTTCCTCCACCCTTCTGTACACTACTTTTTACAGGTTTTGAAAACTGGTTACTATTTACAACACTTACAGGTTATTGTTCCACTACATTTTAAACCCATTCTCCAAGTTTGTTTGGGGCTTGGCCTAATGTACTACGTGTGGATCTGCGTAGTGTGGGTGTTTCCAAAGCTGTTGGTGTAGTGTACAAAGTGGTTCTTAATTCTCTATGTCTGCTTTGTGGTAGACCATAGTAAGTGCGGAGTCTATCAACTGGACTAACCTCTGTAGGGAGTTGAATAGAAGTGGCTTCTCTTACTGTGGGACTAGCAGGTTGACCGATTACAGGAATCTCAGGTTCCATAATAACAGGCTGCAATTCTTGCACTTGTGGTTGGACTTGTTGAATTGGATTTTGTTGCTGATCTTCTACAGGCTGGTAGAAATGCATAACTGGTATGAGGAATGCATCACCTAATTGTGGCCAGTCAGCTGGTAGATATCCAATGTCTGTGAGGACTAGATTTTCTTTGGTTTCTTCATCTATAGTTACAGTAGGGTAACTGGTTCCTTGTGGGATTAACTGTGGCGGACATTTCTTCAAATGATCCCTTGAGACAGTTGCAATAGTATTCCCATTGTCTTTACTGATAACGCAAGTTTTTGAGTTGTCATAGTGTGACTGCATAATGGTGTAGGGTACAGATTCCCAACTGTTATCCAATTTCTTGGTTTTTCTTTTTCTTTTGAGCACTAAGTCACCTGTAGCTAGCGGTTCAGCTGAGGCGTGCTTGTTAAAGTCTTTTTCTTGCTTGGTTCTACTGATTTCTAGGTTTCTTTCAACACTCTCCTGTACTTTCCTGTACTGTTCTTGGCGTTGAGTGACCCAATCTTCATCAGAAGAATCTTCTGTGGGTTCGATGGTTCCCATCTGCAAATCAATAGGCAATTTACCTGGTCTTGCTCGCATCAAGTAAGCAGGTGTGTAGTTGGTTGAACTGACAGGTATGTGGTTGTAGATGTCCACGAGATCTGGAAGTTTCTCTGGCCATTGATTCCTCTCTTCAACTGGTAAGGTCTTGAGCATGTCAATGACTATGCGGTTCATCTTCTCACATAAACCATTCGTCTGAGGATGATAAGGTGTGGTGCGGATCTTCTTACACCCATACAGCCCTAAGAATTCTTGGAACAGAGCTGATTCGAAGGCTGGCCCTTGGTCAGTTAAGACTTGGTCTGGATACCCATGGGGGCGACAGAAGTAACTCTGGAACGCTTTGGCTGCTACCTCAGCAGTTAAATCCTTAACTTGAACGACTACCAGGAATCTTGAGTAGTGATCAACGATGGTGAGAGCGTAAGTGTACCCGATTCGACTTGGGGTAAGCTTCACGTGGTCGAGAGCAACTATTTCAAGAGGTTTGGTGGTAACAATTGGCTGCAACGGAGCTTTCTGAGTTAGATGGTCTTTCCTTCGAAGGTGACAAGGTCCACAGTTTTTACACCATTTGTCAATTGAGCCTCGCATACCGACCCAGTAGAACCGATCCTTCAGGAGTCTCTCCAGCTTCTTCCATCCAAAGTGTCCGGCATCATCATGGTATGCTTCAAGGATCATTTGGACTTCAGTCTTGGGAACTACAATCTGCCAGATGAGTTCGTGGTTCTTGGATTGAGGTATCTTCTGCATAGTTTACCTTGGTAGACGAACAACCTCCCTTTCTCTTTCCACAGGCGTTTAGCAGTTGATGAGGCATCAGAGTCCATGTTGGCGTGTTCTTGAGTGATCAGATCCCTTACCAGGCTGACATCTGGGTCGTTGGCTTGAGCCTCCTTCCAGTCGTGGTGAGGTAAAGGGTTCACGGTCCTCTCTACACGTGTCTGGTTTCTCTGATGACATGTTGCTGTACCCGAACGGTGGAAAGCAGGTAGTTCAATCTCTTCCAGGTCATCTATATCTACTCCCTCGTCAGGAAGGTGAGGCATTCGGGACAGGGCATCAGCATTGCCATTCTTGTGACCTGCCCGGTACTTTACAGTGAAGTCGTAGTTAGAGAGTCTTGCTACCCAACGCTGTTCTAGGGCTTCCAGCTTTGCAGTCTCTAAGTGTGTTAGAGGATTGTTATCAGTGAAAGCTGTGAACGGGGCGGATGCCAGGTAATGCTTGAAACGCTCTGTGATTGCCCAGACCAGGGCCAGGAACTCTAGCTTGAAGGAGCTGTAGTTCTCCGGGTTCCTTTCCGTGGGACGGAGCTTTCGGCTTGCGTAGGCTATCACCTTCTCCTTGCCCTGCTGACGTTGAGATAGGACTGCTCCTAAACCTTCGTTGCTTGCATCAGTGTACAGTAAAAACGGGAGATTGTAGTCAGGGTAGGCCAGGATTTCTTCTCCAGTTAAAGCATCTTTTAGCGTTTGGAAGGATTTGTCCTGTTCTGGTCCCCAGTGGAACGGGGTCCCCTGATCTTGCCGTTTTTGGATTGACCTACTAAGAGATCTTGCATGGGTGCTGCTATCTTGGTATAGCCTTTGATGAATTGTCAGTAGTACCCGACCAGTCCTAGAAATTGACGTACCTCTTTGTGGTTGGTTGGTGCTGGCCAGTCCTTGATGACGGTGACTTTATCCGGATCCGGTGCTACGCCTTCAGCACTGACCACATGTCCTAGGTATTGGACCTTGGGTTTCAGCAGGTGGCACTTGGACAGTTTCAGTTTCATCCCGTACTTGGACAGTGACTCGAACACTTCACTCAGGTGCTGGAGGTGATCTTCATAGGTCTGAGAGTATACAATGACATCATCAAGGTATAACAAGACAGTCTCAAAGTTTTTGTGGCCCAAACAACACTCCATAAGTCTCAGAAACGTTCCTGGGGCATTGTACAACCCGAATGGCATACTGTTGAACTCGCATAAGCCCATGGGAGTAGTGAAGGCTGTCTTCTCACGATCCTCCTCTGCAACGGCAACCTGCCAGTACCCACTAGTAAGATCTAATGTGGAGAAGTAGTTGGCAGATTTGAGTGCAGCTAGTGACTCTTCTATGCGGGGTAACGGTATGCATCCTTGTGTGTGACTTTGTTGATTTGCCTATAGTCTACGCACATCCTCATACTACCATCTTTCTTTTAACCAGGACTAGTGGTGCGGCCCAGGGACTACAGCTATCCCTAATGACTCCTGCATTCTTCATGTCCTGAAGCATCTCTTTTGCTTTCTGGTAGTGAGTGGGTGGTATAGACCTGTACCTTTCTTTGATAGGTGCATGGTTGTTTGTGGGGATATGATGTTGTACCCCTTTAATCCTCCCAAAGTCAAGTGGGTGTTTGCTGAACACTTGCTCGTACTCCCGAACTGCCCTGTATACTCCATTTTTCTGGTGAGAGGGTGTATTGTCAGTTCCTACACTGAGTTCTTGACACCATTTCTCTAACTGATCTTTGGAGTGAGGGGGTTCATCAGTGACAGTTTGGTTTGAGGATTTTACATCAATTACAGCATCATCTTTTACTTGGTACAATTTTGCGACAGTTGCATATCTTGGCAGTCTGACTTCGTCATCACTATAATTTAATATGCGTACGGGGACTCTCCCCTTTCTTACGTCGACTAACCCTCTGGCTGTCAAGAGCGTAGGACTACTATCAGACATTACAGGTTCTACTACAGCTTGGTAGTCCTGCCCTCTGAGGCCTATGGCTGCTCGACACCAGATCATCATTTCACTTCTGGGTGGTACCACAATTGGAATGGGATCTGTAACCCTTACTCTGCCAATTTCACCATTTGACAATGTTACCTGTTGTTGATACACCAGAGCTCTGATCTGCTTTTGGATAGCCCTCTTTTCTCTGGGTTTACCGGCTTCAGCACTCTGTTGGAGTAAAAACAACACTTCATCGAGGCATTTGATCATGACATTGGTACCCAGTATTACATATGGATCCTTGTGGTTGGGCTTATCCTGAACCACTAAGATACCCTGGTTCTTCAACTGGACCCTTCCCACCTTTACTGTAGCTTCCCATTGTCCCTCAATTGTAACCGGTATACCATTAGTGGCTTCAAGGTTCATATCGGGGTTAGGGGGTTCTAGCTTAACATCTGGCCAGAACTGCTTGTAAAGGGTACTGGGAATAGATGTCACCTGGGATCCAGTGTCTATCAAGGTGGATATAGCGATGCCATCGATGACGATTGGTAAGTATGGACAGTCTCCCACATACTTGTGTTCCCAGCTGGACGTAGGGCCTGGACAGTCTACTCCTGGGGTTGGCCCTTCTCGCCCAGGGGTCGCTCGTTTAAAGGACGGGATTGTAGGTTGCGTCCTCCTAAGTCGTTCTGCTGACTGTTGCGGTGTCTGTCAGGAATGCGGCGGTCTGCAGGTTTTCCTCGCGACGGCTGTGTCTTTCTCCTCATCCACGGGACGTCGTCAGGGCTGTCGGAGAGTAGAATCTTGTCCGATGGCCTTGCATCTGTCTTGGGTCTTCTCCCAGCTTGTAGCTTGGCCACGTCTTTCATCAGCTGCTCGACATTAGCACACAGTTGCTCAAACCGGTCAGGCGCTAGTCTGTGCACTGGACTGAATCGCAGGGATTGGAGATGCTGCTGCTGGCACGAAAGGGGTGTCAGTGTATGGCTGCTGCTGTGAAGCGGGATCAGGTACTTCAGCGAGCCGTTGTCCCCAAACTGTTAAGTCTCTCAAGGTATCAAACTCTGCGCCTGGATTTTGTATGGACCACCAGCTTGCTTGCTTTCTATCCTCAGACAGTTTAAGGCCCACAATAAATTGTCCAATTAACGCTTTGTTCTCATCTCTGACACCATCAGGATCAACTTGTTTTAACAGTCTGAATGCTTCTTGCAATCGCAGTGAATAATCAAGGACACTTTCTTGTGCCCCTTGGTTACAACGATAGAATGACAGTCTTAGTTCAGCTTCAGTATGGCGCTCAAAGACCCGATTTAATTTAGTGAATATCTGCTCCACAGATTCCTGAGTTTCTACAGGCCAGCTGCGGCTCTGCAGTTCAGCTGCGCCGATTAACTGTCCCATAATAACTGAAGCTCTTTGCTTACCGGTCATCGGGTACATGTCCAGCGTCTGGCATATCTTCCTCTGGAAGTTCTCCAAAGTACTGGGTAACACCGCTGTACTTAGGTAACCAGGTCGCACTCGGAACGTAAGGCAGAGATAACGGCATAATCGAGCGGGTTGTGGTGGCATACCGCCGACTTGTTGCTGTCCATCGAGAGGTATGTTTTGAGGTGCCGCTTGGTTTAGCGGGGGTACCACCGCGCGGTCGGGAGCCGGGTCACTCATGGTCGCTCCCTCTTAGTTAAGCGTAGCCTTTCCCTTGTGTTTCAAACGGAAGTGTCGGCCTCGCGGTGAGGAGTGAGGCACCACGGGAGTTTCCGGTTCCTGCTGCGTACGGAGGAAGTCGTCAGAGCGTGGGGGACGGGGCCAATCTTCGCGCCCTCTGCACAGTCACGCCCCTTCTTTTCCCGCCTTTTCGCGCAGCAATGGCGGATCGAATTTACAGTTCGATATTTACAGTCAATAAATAGCACACAATACCCGTGATAACGGGCCTGCTCGTATCCTGTTCGTGACGCCAAATTCTGACTCACCGTAGCCGGGGGTACACGTAGCGGGCGTTGTTTCTCCTCCAGTCACGGAACCGCGCCTGCGGTGGTGTAGGCCCGGTGGTCCAGATCAGTAGGGGAAATGGCGGAACAGTAGGGGTGATTTGTCTTCGTGACGCCACCTGCGGGTGTTCTGGTAACTTTACCAGTGCTGCGGGTTCTCCGGGGGATGTTAAGCAGCTACATGGGACGCTCCCCACAGGATGAGCGGGAGTCCCCGGAGCCGGGAGCTGCGCAAGATGTTGTGAGGCAGCTGCGGTAATGCTGCTGTTAGGCCCAGGAGTCAAACACAGACACGCCAAAGTCTTTTTAGTACCTTTACTGATGGTTTTCAGGTACGCCAGACCGGGTTCGTGAAGTTTAGCAATCCTGGAGATTCACAGCAAGCAGTTGTGTAGGCTTCCTTCTCTCTATACTTCTGGTGCTAAGGTCGGGTGGATGTGGAATCCAGCCGGACCGGGCAGTGTGTTCAGTAGAACGGATTTCACCTGGTTGTCAGCACTGAGGGCACTGTAAAAGGGGTGATGATAATTCTAACCTTCTTCCCTGGGCTCTCGTTGGTAGGTGCGACAGGTGGAACAGGGGGCTAGACTCCCTGTGGTTGTAAGCTGGTTCTCTGTGATGGCTGGTAGCTCTCACAGCTTCCGTTCCAGTAACCGGTTGTTAAGGAAAGAGTCAGAGTAACTCTGTGTTCCTTGAGAGGTGTTCTCCTTTCTTCCTCTTATCCCAGTTGCAGGGATTTCCTCACTTGCTAGCTGGCTGATTGGGCCTAGTGTGTCCCTCATAGGGTGGAGGTTTCACACAGGCTGGCAGCTCTTGTAGTGACTGCACACACTCTCGAGTTTCTCCCTGCAAGACTCTATTTATAGGGGGAACTGGCTCAAAGTGACCAGTGGAGCTCCCCCTAGAGGCTCAGGGCGAAACCAGGTGTTCTAAGGTGTTGTTGTGTTGTGGTGAGTGTTGCTTTGCTGTTACTTCATTCATGCCCTAAGGATTTCTGTGGTGCCCAACAGGTGCCAGGGTGCCACATTAACAGGTACAGCACCTTGTGAAAGTATTTGGCGCCGTTGAACTTTTCAACAATAAGCAATAAGAAGCAGAAGGAGAAGGGGGGGGCAGGAGGAGAGAGAGGAGTGGGGACACGATGAGCGGTGACAGGAGGAGAGACGGAGGAGCGGGGTCACGATGACCCATGACAGGAGGAGCAGGGACAGGAGGAGCAGTGAGACAGGAAGAGAGATGGAGGAGTGGTGACAGGATGATCGGAGACACGGAGGAGCGGTGACAGGAGGAGAGACGGAGGAGCGTGGACAGGAAGAGTGGGGACAGAAGGAGCGGTGACAGGAGAAGAGACGGACGAGTGGGGACAGGACGACCAGTGACAGGAGGAGATATGGAAGAGCGGGGACACAATAAGCGATGTCAGGAGGAGAGACGAAGGAGAAGCAGGGACAGGAGGAACGGTCACAGGAGGAGCGGTGACAGGAGGAGCAGGGACAGGAGGAACGATGACAGAAGTAGCTGGGACAGGAGGAGCGGTGACAGGAATAGAAATGGAGGAGCGGTGACACGATGAGTGGGGACAGTAGGAGAGATGGAGGAGTGGTGACAGGACGAGCGGGGACAGGAGGAGACACGGAGGAGCGGGGACAGGAGGAGCGGTGACAGGAGGACAGCTGGAGAAGTGGGGACAGGAGGAGCAGTGACAGGAGGACAGCTGGAGAAGTGGGGACAGGAGGAGCAGTGACAGGAGGACAGATGGAGAATTGAGGGGTGATAGGAGGAGAGACGGAGGAGCGGTGTAGTTCACTCACGTTGACTGAACAAGTTCTCTCAGTCACAGTATGTAAACTACATACATATTCTAGAACACCCGAATCGGGTCACCATCTAGTAAAGATATAAAATTCTAAAAAAATTTTGTGAAGAATCAACAAGTGGGACACAATCGTGAAGTGGAACCAAATTTATTGGATATTTTAAACTTTTTTTAACAAAAAACTGAAAAGTGGGGCATGCAATATTATTTGGCCTCTTGAGTTAATACTTTGTAGCGCCCCCTTTTGCATGCAATCAAGCTGCAAGTCGCTTGGGGTATGTGTCTATCAGTTTTGCACATGGAGAGACTAAGGGTCGCTTTACACACACCAACTTCTGTGTCCAACTTCTGAACAGATCTCTGGTTGCAGTGAAATCATGGACACATTGTTCCATTTGTACACAGCCACAAAATAGAGCAATGTGTCCATGATTTCACTGCAACCAGTAAGTTGGTCAGAAGTTGGACAGATAAGTTGGTGTGTGTAAAGTGGCCCTGAGATTCTTGCCCATTCTTCCTTGCAGAACAGCTGAAGCTCAGTGAGGTTGGATGGAGAGCGTTTGTGAACAGCAGTTTTCAGCTCTTTGCACAGATTCTCCATTGGATTCAGGTCTGGACTGTGACTCGGCCATTCTAACATCTGGATACGTTTTATTTTTGAACCATTCCATTGTAGATTTTGCTTTATGTTTGGGATCATTGTCTTGTCGGAAAATAAATGTCTGTCCCAGTTTTGTATCCAAATCCGGCTTTAAATTTCGCCACAACAGTATCTTGGACCTGCCTGGTGTGTTCCTTGGTCTTCATGATGGTCTCTGCATTTGAAACAGAACCTTGAGACTATCACAGAGCAGGTGCATTTATACGGAGACTTGATTACACACAGGTGGATTCTATTAGTGAGTTTGCTGCACTGAAAGTAAAGGGGCTGAATAATATTGCACGCCCCACTTTTCAGTTTTTTATTTGTTAAAAGTTTAAAATATACAATAAATCTCGTTCCACTTAATGATTGTGTCCCACTTGTTGATTCTTTACAAAAAAAATTAGAATTTTGTATCTTTATGTTTGAAACCTGAAATGTTGCAAAAGGTTGAAAAGTTCAAGGATGCCAAATACTTTAAGAAGGCACTGTATGTAATATAAGAACAGAAGATAAAGGGGCAAAGACCGTGATTCCAGCAATGTGTCACTTACTAGCTTGTGTGTTGCTGTTTCAATAAAATCAATGTTTTATCAGCAGTAAGTTATCACTACAGGACTTGGTGCCTTCTGGTCCAACCACAATCCGGCACTTATTCGTAACTTTTGATCAGTATACAGTGTACACAAGAATCTGCCAATCAGTGCTGTGGGAAGGGTTATACACAGAAAGCTGCCAATCAGTGCTCTAGGCAGGGTTATGAACGGCTCAACATTCCCAGCTCTGCTAAACTGGAAGCAAAGAAAAAACATTGATGGTATCAAAATGACAGTATGCAAAACAGCAAGTGACACATTGCTGGAATCGGGGTCTCAGCCCATATTTAATGCTGCCTTCAGATTACATAGCAAAAACCTGGTGATTATACTGTCTTTAAATACTGAATCCAGTAAAAAAAAGATGACAAGTTTGCAGCCGATCACTTGCTCTGTTCTAATGTAATCTGCCCGAGACTGTTATTTCCTTGCAGCACCACCGCAGGAAAAGTGGAGTATTATGCACTGCCCATGCAGATTTTGGTTATCTGTATATTGCAGGACAGGACAGGTCTTCCACAGAGAGTGCTAATCTGTGTAACCGCTTTCTACATTGATCAGTTGATGAAGGTCCTGGAAACAATTGCAGCATGCACTCATCTCTTCTGTATTCTTATTATAGCATTATTTATTCCATGGCGCTTTACATGTGAAAAAGGGGCATATGAAGACAAGTACAAGGGGCACACAGATACAGTAGGAAAGAGGACCCTGCCCACGAGGGATCACAGTCTACAAGGGATGGGTAAGGATATAGTTGGTGTAAAGGGAGGATCCTGCCCACGAAGGGTCACAGTGTACAAGGGATGGATGAGGATCCAGTAGGTGAGGGTACAGGAGCCTGCCCACAATGGCTCACAGATGGGTGAGGATACAGTAGGTGAGGGTAGAGCTGGTCGTGCTGTAGTTTAGTAGACTGAGGATCACTGCAGGTTGTAGGAAAACATAAGGATGGGAATGACCAATGAAACATTGTTATCATTTGTAATTTCTTCACTCAGGAGGGAAATACAAATAATGAATCTGACTCTGTCTTGTAACGGTTTAATGCCCTTGCATAATTTAATCTCCTGTCATCTTCTCTAGGTTTCTTTGGATTTATGAAAAAACCCGAAAAATTGCAAAGAGGGACAACGAGAAGTGGCTGAAACAAAAGCTGAAGGAGTCTCATTACATTGTCGTCATTTGCTCCAAGGGAATTAAGTATTTTACCGAGAAGAAGAAGAAGAAACAGAGTAAGTGCACCAATGCGGAGATGTTTGTGAGCGCCATGGCTATGATTGCTGAGAAACTGAGCATGGCCCGAGACAGCTCAAATGACCGGAGCAGATTCATTGCTGTCTACTTTGACTACTCCAGTGAGAATGACATTCTGAGTCTCCTAGATGTGACCGAGAAGTATAAACTGACTAGATGGGAGCCCGATGCTATCGCATCGGGTGGGTGGTGATATCACAATGCGGAGGTAGTGGAGTGTTAGCGGGGGCACTGGGGGTGAGTGGGGCATTGGGGGGTGAGCAGGAGCAGTTGGGGATGAACAGTGGGATGGAGTGGCTACCGTCCCCCTCCTGCCTCCCTCCCCCCTATCCTCCAGGCTCCAGATCCCCTCCTGCCCCCTCCTCCCCCCTTCCGCTCCCCCCTCCTGGCCCCCTGCTCCCCCCTCTCCTCCAGGCTCCAGTTCCTCTCCTGCTCCCCCTCCTGCAGGCCCCAGTCCCCCTCCCTCCAGGCTCCAGGTCCAGTCCCCCTCCTGCCCCCCTCTCTTTTCCGGGCTTCAGTCCCCCCTCCTGCCCCCCTGTTCCCCCTCTCCTCCAGGCTCCAGTCCCCCCTCCTGCCCCGTCCCCTCTCTCCTCCAGGCTCCAGTCTCCCTCCTGCTCCCCTCTCTCCTCCAGTCTCCCTCCTGCCCCCCTCTCTCTCCTCCAGGCTCCAATCCCCCTCCTGCTCCCCTCTCCTCCAGGCTCCAGTCCCCCTCCTGCTCCCCGTATTTCTTCCAGGCTCCAGTTCCCCCTCCTGCCCCTCCCTGCTCCCCCTCTCTCCTCCATGCTCCAGTCCCCCTCCTGCTCCCCCCCTCTCCTCCACTCTCCGGCTCACCTCTGCATTCTTCTTGGAATTGACGTAAAGTGAATTGTCAAAGGGGTGGAGTTAACAGAAGGGGCGTCACAATGGCCAAGGACACGCCCACCACATCAGGGCAGCATGCTCGGCCACGCCTGTTGCAACACCCCCTCTGTTAACTTTGCTCCCCTCGGTCATTCACTTTACAACGTCAATTCAAAGAGGAATAATGCTGCTAGGGTGAGCGAGAACGAGGAGAGAGGAGCAGGAGTGGGAGGGCAGGAGCTAGACTGAAGCATGGTGGGGGGAGCGGGCAACGAGTGCGGCAGGTTTGTGCCTGGCCAGCCTGCACCATCGTCTAATTCTGTCTGTTTCTCTGTACCGGAATCCCACGTCGCTGATCGGGCGCGGCCGGGTGCGACCAATCAGTGACGCTGGATTTCCGTTACAGAGAGACAGACAGACACGATAAGACGATTATATAGTACAGAGGTCCCCAACTCCAGGCCTCAAGGCCCACCAACAGTGCAGGTTTTCAGGATTTCCTTAGTATTGCACAGGTGCTAATGTGATCATCTGCACAGGTAATGATTCCAAGCCCTGTGCAATACTAAGGAGATCCTGAAAACGTGCACTGTTGGTGGGCCTTGAGGCCTGGAGTTGGGGACTTCTGATATAGTAGGATGGACCACAAGCACTATCCCACCAACATTAGCAATCGCAATTATTCCTGAAGCAAAGGCGGATGATCCCTGCATGTCGCCATATGTAACATGCACCAATATATTGATCAGGAACCAAACTGGTTTGAGAAGGAACATATTCCTGCACATTCTTCGACCCTGCACTACCAGCAACCTGTGATGGAAAAGTTTCATTCTGGCTAAGTCTTGAATGATATTGGAGGGAAATCGGGGGCAGAACATGACTTCTCGGTGAAGTTCGATGCGGTGATATCGACGGAAAGTCCCAGCAGTGACATTGGGGAGGACATGGATGGACAAACCACATCGGTTAAGTGTTGTGTTCTCCAACCGGTTCTTCACTCTGTGAAGGTCGTCAACCAGGCGGACATGCCTCGAGACTCTAGGATCTATGACTCTTCTGTCTCTTCTTCTGATCTGTCTTTACCCTTAATGGATGGATTCACACGCCCAATCAGGTGGAAAAGTCGTCTATTGCAGAAAGTGTCTCCTTATCTGGATTGGGTAAGGCACGGTACTTTTTATAATTATGTGATCGACTCTCTGCTCTAAGACACTTTACATGTGAATTTCAGCACTGGCTACTTAATGTGGTATCAATTGGGGGACCCTAGTATTTCATATTTCGTTTTCCTTCAACGTTTTGTTGCCTTGAGATCTTTATTGGCGATTTATAGTTAGGGTTTTTTCTATGATGCCTTAGTGCCTTAAAGTGCCTTCACCCATGTCCATATGCCCAGCTAGGACCTATAGACATTTTAGAGGGGAGTTCCCCAATCAAGACCCCCTCCATAGTTCAGAACAGAGAGCTGCTCAGTTCCCATTGTGGTGGATATGAGTTGTCTTTGTATTACATGGATCTCCATCTGTCTGAATGGATGTGTTATAATTATATATTTCCTTTGTAGCTGGTGCTACAGAAAAAAAAATTGCTTGTTGGATGTGGCTTCTACTGTCAAAATCTGTGTTATACAGAGGCTTCTGAGAGCAGGATCCAGAACAATGAGCTGTTAACCCATGGGTCACGTTTGTTCTCAAAGACAGCCCCTTAATTCGATTTATGAATATGGTCCATGTAGAAACCACGTGGATAAATGACAAAACAATTGTAAACTTTAACAATGCTTTGTGAATGCCTCCTCTCTGCAAGATTTCGTTAAGGTCTTTTGGTTTAGGAGGTTGCATAATCCATTACAGAGTGATCGACATCCATATGTTCCTTCAGTTATGTCCGGTTTTAAATCCAGAGTTCCCTGTCCAGACCCACCACCAATCTAATGTGGATGAAGCCTCCAGACTGTTCAGGTAGAATGATCCAACATGACATTACAAAGCTTGGTCCTTCAAGAGGAGTCGGTCAGCACAGAGGCGTAGCTAGGGGTTCAACACAAGGGGGGCGAAACATCATGAGTGGGCCCCCAGCCCAGGTGACCAGCAATAATCACACGTACAACCTATAGCATGAAAATTTCTTTTAGTCAAATAAAAAACTGAATAACATTAACACTCAAGTTTGTTTAAATTCAAAAATAATAATGTAAATCATATTTTTAAAGAATGAATAAGCAACTAATTCAAAAATGTGGTGAACTGTATTCCAGTGAAAACCACTTCTTACAGCGCCATTTTCCTCTCCTTGACTTTGGCAAATCTGTTGACCACCTTGTCTTTGTCAATTTCAATGTCTCTCTCAATACTGAGTAAGGTTAAATTGGACAGTCTGGCCTCATGCATGCTCGTAGGTGTGTTTTAATTAGTTTCAGACGACTAAAACTTCTCTCTGCTTTTGCACTACTAACAGGAATAGTCAAGTAAATCTTATAAAGTGTAGTTAAATTTGGAAATGCTCGATCCATGTCGTTGGCAATAAGAAATGGCAATATTTTGTCGGTGGTGACTAGCTCTTTTTCAATTGACAGTTCCTTGTACATAGTACAGAAAGTTAGAAACTCTTCTAACACCACCTCGGGTTCTGTGCACACGTCCCCTGAGTAGAAACGTGCAAGTTCAATTACTTTACTCTCTACATCTGGGTCTTCAAAGTGTTTATTGTTAAGTGGGCTAAACAATTTAGCCAATTCTCGAAAATCAGAAAAACGGTGCTCAAACTGACCCACAAAAACATCTAGGATATAATAATATACTTCAGTTCTGAAACGTATTCTACTATCCTCAATTGGCTCATCTTCAGCTCTTTCATCACTAAATTTTTTCTTCTTCCGAACCTTTACTTCTTTGTAGAAGGTAGTGTCCTTGCACTTAGTTGCTAATTCTTTGGCTGTGTTTTCTATAGTTACAAATGCCTCATCTGATCGCAGCTCTCTGATTTGTATCATGCATGCATCAACTAGATTTACAGCTGCATTGATGTCCAATGACTCTTTTTGTAGATAATTTGAAAGCACATATGTTTTCTTTAAGAGTGTATTCCAGAAAACTAGCATTAGCTTGAATTCATAAGTGCTAAGTTTTGTCAACAGACCATCCGCTTCAGCAGCAGTTTTTGGGGTAGTGCCATTATGCATCTTTATGCGCCGTAATGCCTCAAGGATTGCAGGAAGACTTTGGATTACTGCTTCAGTTGCCTGTTTTCTGGAAGCCCATCGTGTATCTGACAGTCTCTTTAGTGTGAGTACTGTTCCCTCCAGGATTTTATTCTGCTCTTCCTCAAGAATTTTATATCTAGGTAGACTTGATGTTAAAAATGAGTATAGAGTTTCAAGCGTACCAAAAAAAATTTTGGCGCTGCATAATGCACAAGCAGCGTCTAGTAGAACCAAATTGAGGTTGTGAGCACAACAATGTACATAAAAGGCTTTTTCAGAGCAGTTTTGTTTCACCCTGGCTTGCAGCCCCATTAAATGACCTGACATTGTCCTTGCTCCATCATAAGCTTGTCCTCTCATTAAGCTGACATTAAGACCAAGTTCTTTGGTGAGTGCATTAATTAATACCTCATAGAATGATTCTGCACTGCCACTTGGAAGGTCTTCAAATTTAATAAAGCGTTCAATGCTGTCACCGGTTTTTGTAACATATCTTAATGATAACGAGAACTGGTCTATTCTTGTGATATCAATTGTTGAATCCACAATTACTGAGAAGAACTTTGCTGCTTTCACATCCTCCATGATAGTGCTCATAGTTTCACTTGCAAGTGCAGAAATCAATTCGTTTTGCGATTCTGAACTCAGATAAGTAACACGCCCTACTGGATTCTTCAGATGATGTTCAAGAACACTATCATACTGTGCTAGCAATTTAAGTAGCTCCAGAAAATTGCCTTCATTGACATCTGGGTCACCAAAGCCGGCATATTCTCTGTGACCCCGAAATGCAAGGCCCTGTCTCGCTAAAAAAAGAGTAACGTCTATCAGCCTGTGAAGGATTTTTCTGTTTCTCTCTATCTGCTCCCTTTCTCCTTTCATGAGTCCTGCTATTACGGTGCTGTCCTGACTAATGCGATACTTAGTCATAAGAAATGTCTTCTCTGCTTCTCGGTGAGTATTAGACCTCTCATGTTGTTCTATTTTTTCAACGCCTTTCCTAAAGTTAGAGAAGCCTATGCATGGGTCTGCCCAGACTTGACTCATTTCATTTTGCTTACCAAATAACCAGCAGCAGAAACAATAGAGTCGGTTGGTTTTGGGGGAATAAATTAACCACTGTCGTTCAACTGTGCAACTGTTTCCCACTTTGCGTTTGTACCAAGTTGGACTAAATCGTCTTCTTTCGGTGTCATAAGGAAAACTATCATAGTGATCATTCAATCCTGGCTGGCATGGGCCATGTTCCAATAGAGCTCTAATTATTTCAGTACTAAGACTTTTCTTTTTGAACAGAAATGGATCTGTGGGATATGGCTCTTCAGTATTTAATTTGAATATGCTGTCAGGGTCAGTGGCAATGCTGCAAGATCCTGGATTGGCATCGAGCTCGTCAATGTGACTAGTGTGACTGCTAGGTGAACTTAGGCTAGAAATACCAATTGCATCACTTGTTTTAGATATGTCCTCTTCAGTAGTCCAGCTAACATGTTCTTGTTGGTCCACCGATGAATTCTCCTGGAAAAGGACATTAGTGGGAGAATTCCCATGTATTATGCGGCTAGAAGTGTCTTCCTGGTTAGCCACTGCCAGACTACAGCTGGGCCTGGGTGGATTTTGACAATGCTCTTTTTCAGATACAGTTGGTTGGTTGACCAAAAAATAACTTGTCAGAGGGGCACAAGATGAAACTATCTTTTTCTTTTGTTCCGTTTCTTTGCGTTTCAGTGAACCCGATTTGTATTTTTTAAACATTTTCAAATAGTTTCCTCAAGGTTTTTGTTTCCTAGGAAACAAAAAGTTCAGGACCTCTGTTATTGGTTGTATATGCCATAAGATTCCCCCATCATCTTCAGTGTATCATGTCCCCCATTATCTTTAGCATCACGTCCGGTCCCCATCCTCTTTAGCATATCCCCAATCATCTTCAGTGCATCATGTCCCCCATCAACTTCAATACATCAGCTCCCCATCATCTCAGTATCATCTGAGTACCATGTTAACTGCTGACCCCAATACCTGAACCAGCAAAACATGGGGGTCCACAGAATTAGCGACGTCACCGCAGACGGAGTGCCAGTGTTATTACTCACCCTCAACACAGTCGGTGAGTATGTTCATACACCGCAGCGCTGCAGCAATCCAGTTCAGTGCGGGTGTACCAAGATGGACGATGCTGATGCCTGTAGCAAAGTCTCCTCAGCGCGGAAATCCTGCTGCCTTTAAAAAAATTAAAAAAAAAAAATTGTGTTTCTTGCACCACTGGGCCGGTATGGCCCAAGACTGGTGATTAATGCAGCGTTAATGTTCCACATAAGCCATGGGAGCTGCTTAGCAGAGTTGTAAGGGAGCTCAGCAATGTTCTGCCAACAGTGGGCAATGTGGCGGTGTTGATGGCGACATGCGCATATGACGGTGGTGCTGGAGGCGACTGGGACACGGTAGCGGTGATGGAGGCAACGGGGGCACGGTGTGGTGGTACTGCTGGGGGCATGGCTGCGGTGGTGGTGCTGGAAGCGACGGGGACATATAAAAGTTTCGTCCAACCACACTACAGAGACATACTGATAGGATGTTTACATTGTGAGCCCCAATGGGGACAGTGTTGATGATGTATGTAAAGTGCTGTGTAGTTCATAGTGTAATATAAATGCAAAAATTATTATTCTTAATATTATGTCACAATACCAGGATCTGAGGATCTTCTATTTCGAGGTCAAGGTCTCTCTGACGCCGTGTTGCTGCCTGTCTCGTTGTCTTCATCTTTTGGCACTGCAGTGCGGTGGAAAAGAGAGCATTAACTGGTTAATAACAAGAAGTATGGAGTGTGTACTGAGCCATAAACCCTCCCCATACCATGTCCAGCAGACATTGTAGGATTACTATAAGGATTTTATTATTATGGCACGCACACACTGGCGTGAAACGCGGATAAGTGCAATGTGTGATTTTATCTCATTGCACTCAGACCAATGTTATTCAATGTCTGAGAGCAGATTGGCGAGTGTCGGGCGCTTTTTTCTCAGCCAGATTCAGGATGAGAAAAAATTCACAACATGCTGCAACAGTCTGTGATTCGCACGCGAGACTCACCAATGCATGTCTATGGGTCTGACAAAATCACATACCGCACACTGACAGCACACGAACCATCCGAGAGGCATCAGTTTTTTTTACGGATACATTATCACTCTGTAACTGAAAAGACTGTAAAATGTTCCTGTAAAAGATTCTACAGTAAATAGCTGCTGAGGGAAGAACAGATTGCACACGGAGGTGATCTGAGAGAAATTTCGGACACTCGCACAGCAGTTGGATGCCAAATGGACCAAAAACCGATGACACTCAACTGACTCTCCTGGATGAGAAACAGACTGATTTTAAGGCGGCGGGAGACAGTGTGCCACCGTGTCCTCAGCTCCGTGCTGTGCACACAGTATACCACCATGTCCTCAGCGCTGTGCTGTGCACACAGTGTACAGTACACTGTATGTGCACACCACGGAGCTGAGGACATGGTGGTACACTGTGCACAGCACGGAGCTGGGGACATGGTGGTACACTGTGCACAGCATGGAGCTGGGGACATGGTGGTACACTGTGCACAGCACGGAGCTGGGGACATCTCAGAAGAGACAGACAGGCCACAGACGGGCGGTGGGACAACACTGAGCCCACCTGGAAGAACTACAACTCCCAGCACCCAACACACTGCCCAGAAATCATATAGGACAGGCAGAAGAACTACAACTCCCAGCATGCCACACCCTGACAACACAGAAAGGTGGCAGCAGCTGCATGGAGGCAGACACACGGTACAGCTGCCAATATCACCACACACAGCGCCAGCCACAGCCCCAGTCCTCCTGCACC
This sequence comes from Allobates femoralis, assembly GCA_033576535.1. Classification (NCBI taxonomy): domain Eukaryota; kingdom Metazoa; phylum Chordata; class Amphibia; order Anura; family Aromobatidae; genus Allobates; species Allobates femoralis. The sequence goes on from JARQOC010000009.1 coordinate 81,808,231, forward strand.
CCATTCCTCCTCTCCTCTGTCCCTCCTGCTACTCCCTGTCCTCTTGCACCCCAGTCCTCCTCTCCTCTGTGCCTCCTGCTGCTCCTCTGGGGTGCTAGCGGAGAATTTGGCAGGCCGGGGGGTGCACTTAGGAATTTCACTCTCCCCTCTTCAGAAGGGGGGGGGGTGCTGTCAGATTTCAGCCGCGCCGCTCATATTGCAGCCACGGGGGGGGTGGGTGCCGCCGGCGTGTGTGCAGCAGTCAGTGTGCGGCAGGCAGTGTGTGCGGCAGGCAGTGTGTGCGGCAGGCAGTGTGTGCAGCAGACAGTGTGTGCAGCAGACAGTGTGTGCAGCAGACAGTGTGTGCAGGCAGTGTGTGCAGCAGGCAGTGTGTGCAGCAGTGTATGCAAGAGACAGTGTGTGCAGCAGACAGTGTGTGCAGCGCTGGCTCTAGAGGGAGCACAAGGACTACAGGTGGCAGCATGCTGCTGACTTATGTTAGTTATAAGAAAGGGTGTGAGGACCCAGACATTAATGTAGACATAGAGGGCAGATGTGACACCCACCTGTCTCCAGGGCAGCAGCCTCTTGGTGTTGGGGGTCAGTGCACACTGCACTCAGCTCCGGGATCTCTCCTCCATGTCAGGAGCGGAGTGAGCAGGACAAGTGCAGTGCGCCCGGCCGCCACCAGATGGCAAGGAGGAGGCGCTTTACAGGAGTCCTACATGTCTATGATGAGCACTGTCGGATTCCAGCCTCGCCCGCGCCGCTCATATTGCTGCTGAAAGGGGTTGAGGGAGGGGGTGCCGCTGGCGCCCTCCACTGAGTGGCGCCCGGGGCAAAAAGTCCGGCTGCACCCCCCTAGATACGCCCCTGCGGGATCACCTAGGGACTTTTGAAGTATCTTATCTATATATTGCACAAATAATTGTGGCTACAAATGATTTGAATTAACCCTTGTGCTGGATGTTTATTCAGGAAAAATGGATATAAGTATAACATTTTTCAAATCAATTGTATTCCATTACAAGCTAGAAGTAATAATCTTTAAAAACAATTCAAATAATTCAAATAATTAATAAGCTTTAGAAATATATATATATATATTATATATATATATATGTCTATATATATATATATGCTTTATCGTGACACTAGTCCTTGGAGGAGTGGGTGTCCTATGTATTGGGTCCAAATCATCGTTGTTGTGCTGGTGTTCTTAATTCGTTTTTGCTAGCCGGTTAGGACACTATAACGAAATAATAAGGTGTACCCAATGAGTATTGTATTATACTTTTAGGGGTTATCGTTGTACCTACAGTATACAAATCCACTTACCTCTTGGGGTTAATCTTTGTTGTGGACCTGGGTATGTCAGGTGTAGTTATGTATCCAATGGTTGAAGCGTTGTTTCTAAACGTTTAAAGGTATATTCCTTAGGATTTACCATGGTCTGTGCGTATTTGATAGGTGATGGGACAACTTGGTCATTTTATTTGATATATACCTCTATAGAATTACGGTTATAGGCATTCCATGTAGTCTTATTACAGTTGCTATAACATGTATACAAGTGGAAGCCGATGACCGGGAGATGGGGACATAAGAGAAATGAGAAAAACAGTAAAGCCCTAGGCCGAAAATTTAAAAGAAAAAACACAGAAACAAGATTTTTAACATCTACTTTCATGCGATTGTAGCAGCTCATCCTGCTTCTACTGATCACACACTGGGCACAGGAACCCGAAAATGGTGACATCACATCAATAGTGCAGTGTTTTGGGGTAGAAAAATATGGCAAAAACTCACTAAAAAAGCTGCAAAAACGGATCATCCGTGTATTTTTTATTGCACATCTGGCAATGTTATGACACTACATGTCTATATTGTTATTTACTTTTTTCTTCACCTGGGGATTACAGATTATTATTATTTTAATATTATTATTATTTTAATATTATTAATATAATTATTATTACACCGCTCACATTCACTCTCTGCTCACCTCAGTCTCCCGCCAGTCTCCTCTTCCGGCGCTCAGCCCCGCGCCACAAACTGTTTGTGTTGTCATGGAGGCAGCGCGGTCTTTTGAGTGGATGGGAGGAGATCTCGGCCATATTATGTGTGGCGGATCAAGTTGAACACGGAGATCCCATTCCGCCATATGTGGCTGAGGTCCGGCTGTATTGTGCAGTGTCCGGCACAGCGCCCTTTGGCGGTAGAGCGGAGTCGGCGCACAGTGTGATAGATCTGAGACCCGGGACACCGCAGTGTTCTGTGAATAGAAAAAAAAATTAAAAATGTGCCAAACCTTCTACAGACTCTGGGCTTAATCCAGGACCGACGTCCGGGATCTCCAGAGAGACTCCCACCCGCACCCAGGGATATCAGCTGATTCCCACCTGCACCAATGGAACCCCTCAGGCCTCAGCCAGGATTCGAACTTGCGGCCTCTTGGTCCAGAGTCAGTCGCTCTAACGTTGAGCTGCAATGGCACCCAACAGATGTAGGCGGAGATATTAATCTTAACCTGAAACCAAGCCGCAGCCCTGGAGACAGATCACAGTGTACATAGACATGTGTCATATTGCTTGTATTCTAGTAGTAAAGGAAAAATCAGATTGTGAAACTACTAAAAATGATAATAAGCAATTACAAAAAAGTGATTTTCTTCATCTGTATTGTTAGTCTCCTCCTTCAGTTCAATTACAGCCTGCAGCATTGGGCTCCTGTATGTTCAGACTGTGCGGTTTGGATCTGTTTTTGGTGATCCGTTTTTGTTGGTGATTATTTTTGCATGGAAAGTGGATCCCTTCCTGCGATTTCCAGCAAAGTCAATGAGTTTTCAGAAATGCTGCATTTTTTACTGCTCCGGTTTAGAGCCACAAAACGCATCCAGAAAAAGAATGAACCTCAATTATTGATCCGTTTTCTCCATTGACTTCGTTGTCTATGAGAATAAATGCGCAGCACATAAAAAACGCATCAAAACGGATGACAGGTTTTTGTAAAAAAAAACATCCAATTTTGCTGCCGAAAATAAATCAAAAGCGGTCACTAAAAAAAAAAAAACACCCAGTCTGAACAAAGCCTTAAGGGAAAAATGGAGGAGAAAAAAAACGGATCAATAATTGACGCTCATTCTGTTTGTGTCCCCAAAAATGGAGCAGTAAAGAACGCAACGTCTGGTCAGCATTTCTGAAAACTCATTTCCATGCAAAAAACTGAGCAAAAACGCAGTGTGAACATGGCCTTAGTCTCACCGCGGCAACCGGACCCTAGGGGCGCCACAAATCCAGTAAGCAGAAAACGGATCCTTTAACTGATTGCCATTCATCTTCTGTTTTTCTGTTATTTATAAAGAATCAATTTTCCATAGATTCCAGTATTTAAGAAAATGGATCCAGCTGACATCACTTGCTTAAACCAGACATTACATTTGTGGCTGCACCTCTTTTTTTGCCAGCTAATTGCTGCTGGATCCCTTGTAACTGATTACTGAACATGTGAACTCAGCCTAACTAGAATCCCCTAGTAAGTGCAGTCCACAGTCAGCCAATCAGAGCACTCGCTGACTGACCTATGCAAATCAGCTGGAAGCAAGCAACCCATCACATTCCAACCAACATTCAACAGGAGCGGGACATTTTGAGAGCAGGGGTGGGTTCAGTAGGTCGGCAGGGCTATTTTGGGGCAGTTTGGTCATTTTTTTTTTTTCCCTGGGTCTCCATAATCTAAAAGGGTTGACATGACGGGCCTATAAATAGAGGCCAGGTTGTCATGTATTTCCGGGTGAAGCCTGGTAGGATCCGACACAACCCCACATCTGCACGTGGTGATGGGCTGGGGGCCACTGGGAACACGGTTGCCCTTGTGTTCAGTTCACCCCTTTTGTTTTTGGCTGACTCAGGGCTCACTGACCCGCTGAGGGCTCCATGTTCCTCAAGCACATCCACACACCATTCTAGGCTGCCGACACCTTTCTCCCATCTTACAAACATTAACTCGCAGGGTGAGGATAACATAGCAGAAGATTTACTAGTCCTCTAGTGATAATCTCCTGCAAATAGATGTAAATAGATGCAAATAGTCTCAGATGCAAAGGCTGTGTGGTGTAATAGACTGTCTATGTGGTAAGCAGTATGTAGGAAGGACCACACAGCCTTTGCATCTGAGATTCAATTCTCATCGTCATAATATTAAGATTGGGTATCTAAAGCAAGGGTTATCCAAACATTGTGCATTGAATCATGGGAACAATGTTACCCTCAAAATTACTCCAATAGACCATGTATCTGCCGATACTCCGAACAGATTGGCAACTCTTAGTAAATTGGAGGTATATTGGATATACAAACTTGATACCCTTTGTCCAAATGGGCTGAATGAGGTATCTGATCTTTTTTAATTTTCTTTTTTAATTAAGTTTCAGTATAAAGCCCACGATATATGATGAGATACTTAGTAACTTTTAACCCTTTAAGGATTAAGTCCTTTCACATTAATTCTGGTGGAGAAAAATGGTTTATAACCTTCTTCATTGTAAAATTTCCGTGGCTCTAGTGTGACTGCGGATCGGACCGTGGGCACGGTGATGATTTTTGTTCCCTTAAAGTAAAGACTTATAGTATAGTTCCTTTATAGTAAAGACTTGAATACAGATCAATAAAAGAACTCCTCTGCTTCATTAAATCCAAAATTCAGTTTTGCGGTATAGTTTTCTGATGTGGAGGATTGGGGATCTTTTTGATCTTATCCCCTTCTAGTTTATGTAGAGTCAGGGGTTAGCCTAAGTATTTGGTGGTGGAGAGGTTAGTCTCATGACCATCATGTGAAACCTGCGTTGAGAGGGAGTTTGAGTCCTGGGTAACAGGACTTTTAAATAAAGTTTTTTAAATAAAGTTGGCCAATAGGGAATTCAGATTAAAAGTGGCGAATGGTCTGAGGTTGGCGGTAGTGTAGTGGTAAGATGCAGGACTTATAATGTGAAATCAACTTTCGAGTTCGAACCAAATGAAAAAACCTTTTACAGAAAATGATTTATGCCTTTGAAATTTGTGTTTTACGTGTGGGGCTTTTTGTTCTTTTTTATGCAATGTAAATATTGATTACTAGATGGGTGCCCGATGCACAATGCATCGGGATTCTAGCAGAGCGAGTCTCTGACTCGCAATGGCCGCTTCGCGGCCAATGCTTCGCGCTGCTAAGGCGACTCGCCATGCCCGCTGCGCGGGCATAGCGAGTCGCCTTAGAACTGCTCGCAATGGCCGCTTCGCGGCCAATGCTTCGCGGTGCTAAGGCGACTCGCCATGCCCGCTACGCGGGCATAGCGAGTCGCCTTACAACTGGTCGCATTGGCCGCTGCGCGGCCAATGCATTTTTCGTATCCACATGACGACATTGTCGCATGGTGTCGCATGCGAGTTTGGTGCGCGAAATCCATTCGTAATTATATAATAGATACATTTTTATGAGTGATTTTAGCTGTTTGTAACACAAAAGGGGCGTTTCCACAGGAAATGATGTCATGATGACATGTTTGTGTATATAAAGTCCTTTCTATGTAACTCAGGTGGTTGTCTAAGTAATAGTGGCACGTGGTCTGAGATGGCAGTAGTTTAGCGGCAAGACACAGGACTTATAATGTGAGATCAACTTTTGAGTGAGTTCAAATCCAATGGAAAAAACTTTTTAAAGATAAATTATTTTATTTTTTGCCTTGAAATTTGTGTTTTATATGTAGGGCTCTTTCTTTCTTTTTTATGCAATGTAAATTTTTATTATACACTTTTATGAGTGATTTTACCTGTTTGTAACCCAAAGGGGGCGTTTCCACAGGAAATTACGTCATGATGCTATTTTTTTTGAAGATATGTTTGTGTATATAAAGTCCTTTCTATGTAACTCTGTAACTAATGCCCTGATGAAGTGGCCACATGGCTACGAAACACGTCGGCTTCCTTTTGTTTGGTGTGTGGATGAATAAAGAATAAAATCAAAACTGTCTCCTGAGGTCAGCGCGGAGGAATGCCGATAATACAAAAACCTTCCTTTTTTATTCTGGACGGGATCTGCAGCAACCCTTTACGTTTACAAGGTTGGTTGTGAACCCTTCACAACCTGAGTAGGTGAGTGGATTACTGCTATATTAACCCATTGTATCCACATTTATTGCTCTATTGTGCGCTCCCCCTCCCCTTATATACTCTCAATAGAGGAAATTTCACAAATTATTAAATCTACCACACCAAACAAGAGCCCCGGACCAGACGGCTTCACAGCCAAATTTTACCAAACTTTTGCGGAGGCCCTCGCACCTTTCCTCGCCAGGGTATTTACCGCTGTATCTTCGGAGTCCCCTTTTCCAAGGCAAATCCTGGAGGTCACCATTGCTGTGTTGCCCAAACCGGGGAAGGACCCCCAACTCTGCGCGAGCTACCGCCCGATCTCCTTAATTAACATTGACATAAAACTTTTTGCAAAGCTTTTAGCAGTTAGTCTCGGACCTTCTCTGCCTCAGCTGATACACACGGATCAGGTGGGTTTCGTTCCGCAACGGGAGGCAAGAGATAACACTATTAAGTCGATTTTGCTCATCTTAAGAAGCAGAGCACCCCGGCCTGTGTGTTGTCGGTTGACGCGGAGAAGGCTTTCGACAGGGTCACTTGGCCCTTCTGGAGGGGGACGCTCACGCAGATAGGGCTAGGCCCAAGGTTTCAGGATAAAATCATGGCCTTGTACACGACACACCCAGAGAGGATTAGATGCAATGGTGTTTTGTCGAAGCCCTTTCCTGTGCGTAATGGGACGAGACAGGGCTGTCCTCTCTCGCCCATGTTATACGCCCTGGTGATGGAGCATCTGGCCATATCCTTAAGGAGCAATCCTAATATTCATGGGGCAGTAATTGGTGACAAAATGTACAAATTGGCATTATATGCTGATGACTTACTGATGTATGTCACCACAACCGAGACTTCATTCCCATCTATTCTGAAGGAATTCGAGACCTATAGAGCAGTTAGCTATTTCCGGGTGAATCTCAGTAAATCAGAGGTCATGAATGTGAGTCTATCTATAGAGTGGCAGAGCCGATTAAAATCGGCATTCCCCTTTAAATGGTGTGCAACTTCATTGAAATACCTTGGCACCCATTTGTCTGCTGATTGCTCGCAACTATTTGATTTGAACTACACACCTCTCCTCCAACGGATTAAAAACGACCTTAAAACGCATGTTGGGAAGCGTTTATCCTGGTTTGGCAGGATTAATGTTCTCAAAATGGACATTCTCCCAAAGCTGCTTTATCTATTTCAGACGATCCCTATTGCCTTACCACGCTCATTCTTTGTCCAGTTGAGAACAGCCTCCATTGCATTCGTTTGGTCGAACAACAGATCTCGACTGGCGTGTAGAATCCAGAGTACCGATCCCTGGAGGAGCAGACTCCCGATTTCACCTTTACATGCACGTATTCAGATGTAGTTGTCCATGGTGCGTACAAAGTGGATTTATCGGGCCACTGGTAGTTTGGACTACCCTTCCTGGATACCAAATAAGGGTCTTTACATTGCGTTTCGTAATTCCGCAGATGGTGAAAAACCGCATGCGTTTGCGCATAGTCCACTTGCGGAGTTGCGGTTTTCATAGAAGTATAGGGACTGGCAGATGCGGCAGTGGGTATTGCATTGCGGCAGTGCGCAAGAAAAACGCGCAGCCGTTTTTTCTCTGCCGCACCTGCGCAAGTGCATACGCACGCATCTGCCGCAAGTCCCTTACTCTATGGAAAACCGCACGGCGCAAGTGACCTTTGCGGCAACCGCAGAGTTTTCACTGCATCTGCGGAATTACGAAACCAATGTGAAGGCCCTTAAACGCCCGGAATGTATTGAATCTTCCACTCTCATGAGATACACTGCGGATATGGGACGGCGCTTGTACAAAATTTCACCTCTCCGACGAGTTGGGTCCCTTGACCCCGTTGTTCGATAATCCTGACTTCCCTCCGGCGGTTCACGACGAGGACATTCATGGCATGGTCGCGGCAACAACTTACCAAGGTAAGGGAGGTGTTGGGGTTCCCCTACTTCCCAACCCTCCTGGATTTTCGGGCCAGGTTTCCGGGGATCGCGGTTCATTGGTTCACCTACCTGCAGTTACGATCCTTCCTCAGCACTGATCGTCCCCTCCCTAGGGACCACTCTACCTTTGAGGCTCTCCTGGTGCAGTACTCAGCCCCAACTCATTTAATATCCCAAGTGAATACATTGCTGTCTGCCCCTGACGACCCCAAATCTTTATGGTTCGTCCGGTCGTGGGAAACAGAACTAGGCCTTGAATTCTCAGAACTTGGATGGAAGAAAGTCTTCTTTCGTACCCACAAGTTGCCGGTGCCATGCAGGATACAGGAATCGAACTATAAACTTGTGACTAAGTGGTACAGATGCCCCATAGACCTTCATAGAATTTATGCCTCTGTACCGGACACCTGCTGGAGATGTTCGTCAGACGACGGATATTTGCTCCACATCTGGTGGAACTGCCCACCCAATCTGGCATTCTGGCAGAAAATCTTCCAGATTTATGGACATATCTCTGGTTCATCTGTTCCATGTCTCCCTTAAATAGGCTTATTGGCAATGATTCCGGGAACATTTCAGGGAATCAAACGTGGCCTTCTTCGGCATTGCCTCATGGCAGCTAGATTGATGATCCCGAGATGGTGGAAGACCACTGCGGTTCCTGGCGTTCTGGACTGGGTCAAGGAGATGGATCAGTTGTGCAGGATGGAGAGGCTCTCTGCCCATTCCGACACGCAAGTGGACAAATATTTTGCCATATGGCAGGAGTGGTTACTGTACAGAGAATCCCCTGATTTTTCTGACATTCTCACGGCTTGATGTACAACCTCTCCCTTACCGGGGATTGTGTGAAGCCACAGATACTGACGGATTACATCCACATTGGCTGCTCTGGGGACTATATCACGAAGTTCTCTCTCTTCCATCTTCCCGTATCCCCCCCCTCTTCTTCTATCTTTTCTTTTTCTCTCTCCCTTCCTTTCTGATCTCTCCCTCTTCTTTCTCTATTTCTTTCATCTTATCACTCTACAGTTTGGTTGACAACCTACTCTTCTTTGAAAGTAATATCTCTGTTTTTCTGATAATGCGACTGAAATTAGTTGGAACAATTAAAATAATCTTTTTTTTTTGTTTTGTTTGAATGCCTGGTGCAACTGCCCCTTCTAATATATGTACGTCTAGTTTTGAATATATAACACTGGGGAACACAATTTTTTAGGAGTTAGGTCAGACAACTGTTCTTAATTAATTTTTGGATGCTGAATCCAGAAATGATCTCAGTTTTTCTCTATCACGTCAAGGTTTTGAACTATAGGATTTTTGTCTTCTCAAAAATATGTAAACTACTGTACCTAAAAAGTGTTGTTTTTTTTTTTTTTAAATAGTACAAATATGAACAAAAAATGAAATATATAAGAAATAGGCATGACAAATATGTTTTTTAACACTATCATGTTTTTTACAAAGGATATATATATATATATTGTAATCAGATAACAAGTCTTATTACATATATCAGTGCAATTGTGCATCTCTGGCAGGTAAGTTGTGGAGGAAAAACTTGATGTGCTAGAAAAAAACTGGCTACATTTTTGGAATCCGCATGCCAATTTTATTATAAAACAGCTCAAAAACCTAACTCAACAGAAATTTTGTTTCAAATTGTTCCCCAGTGTAATTTGTTCCTTACTGATCTATGTGGAGCTGCATGTAGTAGCCTTAAATTCATGCTGCATATCAAGTTATGTTTTTCTATGATAATCTAAATAAAGATTCTTGAAAGAAAAAAAAAAAAAAACAGATTTCCACCTTAAGGGTATGTGCACACAGGGCGTTTTTGCTGCGGTTTTGCTGCGGTTTCCGCATGCAGAAAACCATTGGTTTTATGGTAATGTATGTTAATTTGTTCCTGCGGTTGGGCTTCCCAGCAAAACCAATGTGTTTCACAGAAACGCTGTGCACACACATTGGTTTTGCAAGTGTCAAGAACTGTCAAATACCTGCGTTTTTGGTGCGGATAGCAAAGAATTGACATGTCAATTATTCCTGCGTTTTTGGTGCAGTCAATGGGAAAAACGTAGGAAAAACGCAGCATCAAAAACGCAGACAAGATCATAGCACTTCTCCTGTCAAGGACTCTAGGATCCTCAGGTTTTGCTTGGTCCTGTGGGCACATACCCTAAAACAGCTGCAAATGAAGTGTGGTAGGATCACTGCTGTTACAGGTAAATGTCGGCTATGTATAACAGCTCAGTATGAAGTGTGCTCAGCTCCTGAAGCCGCTACACACCAGGACACCCTGATGCCCTTCACACATCCATATAAAACACATACGTGTGGCAGAGTCCGTTTGAACCATCAGTCTTTATTTTCTATCACCCACCTGTGTGTATGTGTAAAAAGAATTGTATCAGCCGTATTTTTCCAGTCTGGATATTGAAAATGAAATGACAAAGCTTCTTTTATACTTTCAATGTTAAACACACAGCACATGGAGTGTACACTGATGCCATCCGTGTGCGGATGTGATTTTCACTGTCCCATAGACTTCTATTGACTCGTCATCTGTGCTGCTGTAAAAAATGAACATGTCTCCGTGTGGATCACACAGATACACAGTCTGTGTAATTACACGGACATGTGAGCAGCACCGTAGGTACGTGTGGTAACCATGAAAAAGATGGATACAACCCGTACCAGAAACACAAACATGTGAAGAAGGAGGCCCCATGGTGACAGTTACATTACGGTGCAGGTAGGGGTTAATTTCACTTTTCCAAAACATGAAAAGACAAGTGGAAATCTCTGAGGCGGCCGTCACACGGAACGATATCTTGCCCGATATCGTGTAAGCGATCTCCTTTTTGATCGCTTAAGCGATATCGGGCAAGATATCGTTGCATGTAATCAAGCGATTTACGATGTTAAATCGCTTGATCGTGACATCGCTGATCTGAGGTTCGGTTCTCAGATCTAGCGATGCACGATGCAACGATCTGCATCATCGTGGTGTATGACACCACGATGATCCATCTCCCAGCGACCGCGCCTATGCTGGGAGATGGTAACTATGGTACACGTCGGGTAACTAAGCGACGCGCTGCGCCTAGTTACCCGATGTGTACCATAGTAACGAGCGAGATCGCGGCTCCGCATCGCTGGTGAGTCTGTCTGTGTGACATCTCACCAGCGATGTGAGCGATATTGTAAGCGATTGCGCGTGCACGTGATCGCTTACAATATCGCTAAAGATGTCGCAGCGTGTGACGGCCCCCTAACACATATGTGAATCCCTTAAGGTACCGTCACACGCCTCCATATCGCCGGCGAAATGGCTGGCAATTCCCGATTCCAGTGATGTGGAAACCACGTCGCATGTGCATAGTGGTGTGTGACTGGGTGATGCCACGGCGAGAAATCGCTGGTGGAGCATCCCCTGATCGCCCTGCAGAGAAATCAGGCGATATCCACCAGGTGATTTCAGCCGTGTCACAGGGCGATAGCGACGTACACAGCGCTCCGGAAATAAATCCCATAGGCATGCTTGGATGTTGTTTTTTTTCGTGCTGCATCTGCGGCGATTGGTGGGTGATACTGCGTTCTGATTGGCTGGCCGTGTCTAAGGCGCCTTATTTGATGACCCGTGCGTTCACGCAAGGCTGTTCCGTCCACCAATCGCAGTGATAGGGGAGCGGTGAAACAATCTAGCACGCTCCTAGCAAAACAGTATGGCCACATCGCTGCTACGATTGTGGCGTGTGACGCAGCGATGTGTAAAGGGAAGATCGCTTCCGATCTCCTGCTGGCGATTTCTGGAACGCAGGATTTAACGCAAGATAGCTGTGTGTGACAGATCCACAGCGATCAGAAAAAGTGCCCGAAACATGTGTGCTCACATCAAATCGCAGGCGATATGGAAGCCATATGGCGGCGTGTGATGGTACCTTTAGGGCCTGGACCCACAATAGGGATTAGCAGCATTTTGGACGTTTTACAGTGTCCTGAAGTACAAGCCCAGTGGGTGAATTTATAGAAATCTAATGCCCACTGTGCTTCTTTTTACCACTGCATAAACTGACATGCAGTGCGGCATCATGAGCTGCAACATGACAAATTATTTCTGCGGAGATGCAGGTGTTCTCGGCAGGAGAACACAGGGAAAATATTCTGCGCCCGGAGTCCTGATCATGGAAACGGACAGTGCCATTTCCTGTTTAGAAGGCAAGGAAACCTGATCATGGGCACAAAGTGTGGCACCCCATGGGTTAATGTGCCACAATAACATCACATGGGTTCTCTCCCCACTACACACTGACAAACACTAGCACCCCTGGGCCAGGAGGGGGAGCACAACCTGCTTCCTTATATACTCCTGCTTATGAGGGAGAGCTCAGTTCAGCTCGGAGCAGGGCTGTGAAGAGCACGAGTTAGTGCAGAACTTAGTGCAGACCTAGTGAGGGTCAGAGGAACAGGAGAACTACAGACTAAGGAACACGTCTGGGAGCTGGAGTGACACCTTCACTCGCCCCAGAAGAACACACAGAACGGACACCGGATCCGGTACTGTGTCTGGCACCCACAGCACAGTGAATCCAGGAACAGAGGGATTTCTAGATACCCCTAGTACCAGTGCAAAGCAACACGGAGGGGTCAGCACAACACAGAGGACTCAAGTTGCCTAGCCAAGTGGTACCAGCAGAACACAGAGAGAGAGAGACGTGAGAAGTCCCAGCAGCTCAGCTAATAGCAGTGGCCAGGACACACACACAGTGCAGCACGAGGAAGCTGACGACCCTGGACAGGGTGGGAAGAGAGCTCAGCCCCATTACAGACTCCGTGGACTATAATCTGCAATAACATCAGCAGTAAAGCTTTGGAAAACAGCAAAACTGTGAGTCTGTGTACTGATTGCGACCTTTGCTCCACATTCAGCACAGAGAGCTTCGTCTGCCTTCACATTAGCGTTTGTGTCTGCATGCTGATGGCATGCAGACACAAACACTGTCAAAAGCGGTGTGTAAATGATGTGTCCGCAGCGGATAATGTCCGCCTGCGGACACATCACTAGGGAGCCCGGCAGCCAATCGGCGCTGTCCGGGGGCGGGCCGGAGGAGGAGTTCAGCGCCGGAGATCTTCCATCTCGCTGTATAACATCCCCCGGAGACCCGAACAGCGCTGGTAAAGTTACCAGAACACCCGCAGGTGGCGTCACGAAGACAAATCACCCCCACTGTTCCGCCATTCCCCTATTGATCTGGACCACCGGGCCTACACTGCCGCAGGCGCGGTTCCGTGACTGGAGGAGAAACAACGCCCGCTACGTGTACCCCCGGCTACGGTGAGTCAGAATTTGGCGTCACGAACAGGATACGAGCACGCCCGTTATCACGGGTATTGTGTGCTATTTATTGACTGTAAATATCGAACTGTACATTTGGTCCGCCATTGCTGCGCGAAAAGGCGGGAAAAGAAGAGGCGTGACTGTGCAGAGGGCGCGAAGATTGGCCCCGCCCCCACGCTCTGACGACTTCCTCCGTACGCAGCAGGAACCGGAAACTCCCGTGGTGCCTCACTCCTCACCGCGAGGCCGACACTTCTGTTTGCAACCGAGGGAAAGGCTACGCTTAACTAAGGGGGAGCGACCATGAGTAACCCGGCTCCCGATCACGCGGTGCCCCCGCTAGACCAAGCGGCACCCCAAAACATACCTCTTGATGGACAGCAACAAGTCGGCGGTATGCCACCGCAACCCGCTCCGATTATGCCGATGTCTCTACCCTACGTTCCTAGTGCGACCTGGTTACCCAAGTACAGCGGTGTACCCAGCACCTTGGAGAACTTCCAGAGGAAGATATGCCAGGCCCTGGATATGTACCCGATGACCGGTAAGCAAAGAGCTTCAGTTATTATGGGAAGTTAACCGGTGCAGCCGAACTGCAGAGCCGCAGCTGGCCTGTAGAAGTTCAGGAATCTGTGGAGCAGATATTCGCTAGATTAACCCGGGTCTTTGAGTGCCATACCGAAGCTGGATTAAGACTGTCATTCTATCGTTGTAATCAAGGGGCACAAGAAACTGTCCTTGATTATTCACTGCGCTTGCAAGAAGCATACAGACTGTTAAAACAAGTCGATCCTGATAGTGCTCGAGATGAGAACAAAGCGTTAATTGGACAATTTATTGTGGGCCTTAAACTGTCTGAGGATAGAAAGCAAGCAAGCTGGTGGTCCATACAAAATCCAGGCGCAGAGTTTGACACCTTGAGAGACTTAACAGTTTGGGGACAACGACTCGCTGAAGTACCTGATCCCGCTTCACCGCAGCAGCAGTACACTGACACCCCTTCCGTGCCGGCAGCAGCATCTCCAGTCCCTGCAATCCAGTCCAGCGCACAGACTGTAACACCTGACCGGTTTGATCAACTGTGTGCTAATGTCGAGCAGCTGATGAAAGACATGGCCAAGCTACAAGCTGGGAGAAGACCCAAGACAGATGCAAGGCCATCGGACAAGATTCAACTCGCCGACAGTCCAGACGACGTCCCCTGGATGAGGAGAAAGACACAGCCGTCGCGAGGAAAACCTGCAGACCGCCGCAGTCCTGACAGATGCCGCAACAGTCAGCAGAACGACTTAGGAGGACGCAACCTGCAATCCCGTCCTTTAAACGAGCGACCCCTGGGCGAGAAGGGCCAACCCCAGGAGTAGACTGTCCAGGCCCTACGTCCAGCTGGGAACACAAGTATGTGGGAGACTGTCCATACTTACCAATCGTCATCGATGGCATCGCTATCTCCGCCTTGATAGACACTGGATCCCAGGTGACATCCATCCCCAGTACCCTTTACAAGCAGTTCTGGCCAGATGTTAAGCTAGAACCCCCTAATCCCGAGATGAACCTTGAAGCCACTAATGGTATTCCGGTTACCATAGAGGGACAGTGGGAAGCTACAGTAAAGGTGGGGAGGGTGCAGTTGAAAAACCAGGGTATCTTAGTGGTCCAGGATAAGCCTAACCACAAGGATCCATATGTCATATTGGGTACCAATGTCATGATCAAATGCCTCGATGAAGTGTTGTTTTTACTCCAACAGAGTGCTGAAGCCGGTAAACCCAGAGAAAAGAGGGCTATCCAAAAGCAGATCAGAGCTCTGGTGTATCAACAACAGGTAACATTGTCAAATGGTGAGATTGGCAGAGTAAGGGTCACAGATCCCATTCCAATTGTGGTACCACCCAGAAGTGAAATGATGATCTGGTGTCGAGCAGCCATAGGCCTCAGAGGGCAGGACTACCAAGCTGTAGTAGAACCTGTAATGTCCGACAGTAGTCCTACGCTCTTGACAGCCAGAGGGTTAGTCGACGTAAGAAAGGGGAGAGTCCCCGTACGCATATTAAATTATGGTGATGACGAAGTCAGACTGCCAAGATATGCAACTGTTGCAAAATTGTACCAAGTAAAAGATGATGCTGTGATTGATGTAAAATCCTCAAACCAGTCACTGATGAACCCCCTCACTCCAAAGATCAGTTAGAGAAATGGTGTCAAGACCTCAGTGTAGGAACTGACAATACACCCTCTCACCAGAAAAATGGAGTATACCGGGTGGTTCGGGAGTATGAGCAAGTGTTCAGCAAACACCCACTTGACTTTGGGAGGATTAAAGGGGTACGACATCATATCCCCACAAACAATCATGCACCTATCAAAGAAAGGTACAGGCCTATACCACCCACTCACTACCAGAAAGCAAAAGAGATGCTTCAGGACATGAAGAATGCAGGAGTCATTAGGGATAGTTGTAGTCCCTGGGCCGCACCACTAGTCCTGGTTAAAAAGAAGGATGGTAGTATGAGGATGTGCGTAGACTATAGGCAAATCAACAAAGTCACACACAAGGATGCATACCCGTTACCCCGCATAGAAGAGTCACTAGCTGCACTCAAATCTGCCAATTACTTCTCCACATTAGATCTTACTAGTGGGTACTGGCAGGTTGCCGTTGCAGAGGAGGATCGTGAGAAGACAGCCTTCACTACTCCCATGGGCTTATGCGAATTCAACAGTATGCCATTCGGTTTGTGCAATGCCCCAGGAACATTTCAAAGGCTTATGGAATGTTGTTTGGGCCACAAGAACTTTGAAACTGTCTTGTTATACCTTGATGATGTCATTGTCTACTCTCAGACCTATGAAGATCACCTCCAACACCTGAGTGAAGTGTTCGAGTCACTGTCCAAGTACGGGATGAAACTGAAACCGTCCAAGTGCCACCTGCTGAAACCCAAGGTCCAATACCTAGGACATGTGGTCAGCGCCGAAGGCGTAGCACCGGATCCGGACAAGGTCACCGTCATCAAGGACTGGCCAGCACCAATCAACCACAAAGAGGTACGTCAATTTCTAGGACTGGTTGGGTACTACCGACGCTTCATCAAAGGCTATACCAAGATAGCTGCCCCCATGCAAGATCTCCTAGTAGGTCAATCCAAAAACGGCAAGATCAGGGGACCCCCATTCCACTGGGGACCAGAACAGGACAAGTCCTTCCAAACGCTGAAAGAAGCTTTAACTGGAGGAGAAATCCTGGCCTACCCTGACTACAATCTACCGTTTTTATTGTACACCGATGCAAGCAATGAAGGTTTAGGAGCAGTCCTATCTCAACGTCAGCAGGGCAAGGAGAAGGTGATAGCCTACGCCAGAGAAAGCTCCGTCCCACCGAAAGGAACCCGGAGAATTACAGCTCCTTCAAGCTGGAGTTCCTGGCCCTGGTCTGGGCGATCACAGAGCTTTTCAAACATTACCTGGCCTCCGCCCTGTTCACAGCTTTCACAGACAACAACCCTCTAACACACTTAGAGACTGCAAAGCTGGGAGCCCTAGAACAGCGTTGGGTAGCAAGACTCGCTAACTATGACTTCACTGTAAAGTACCGGGCAGGTCACAAGAACGGCAATGCTGATGCCCTGTCCCGAATGCCCCACCTTCCTGAAGAGGGAGAAAACATAGATGACCTAGAAGAGATTGAACTACCTGCTTTCCACCGTTCCGGCACAGCAACATGTCATCAGAGAAACCAGACACGTGTAGAGAGGACCGTGAACCCGTTACCTCACCATGACTGGAAGGAGGCTCAAGCCAATGACCCAGATGTCAGCCTGGTAAGGGATCTAATCACTCAAGAACACGCCAACATGGACTCTGATGCCTCGCCAACTGCTAAGCGCCTGTGGAAGGAGAAAGGACGGTTGTTCGTCTACCAAGGTAAACTATGCAGAAGATACCTCAATCCAAGAACCCATGAACTCATCTGGCAGATCGTAGTTCCCAAAACTGAAGTCCAAATGATCCTTGAAGCCTACCATGACGATGCCGGACACTTTGGATGGAAGAAGCTGGAGAGACTCCTGAAGGATCGGTTCTACTGGGTCGGTATGCGAGGTTCCATTGACAAATGGTGTAAAAACTGTGGACCATGTCACCTTCGAAGAAGAGACCATCTAACTCAGAAAGCTCCGTTGCAGCCAATTGTTACCACCAAACCTCTTGAAATAGTTGCTCTCGACCACGTGAAGCTTACCCCAAGTTGGACCGGGTACACCTACGCTCTCACCATCGTCTATCACTACTCAAGATTCCTGGTAGTCGTTCCAGTTAAGGATTTAACTGCTGAGGTAGCAGCCAAAGCGTTCCAGAGTTACTTCTGTCGCCCCCATGGGTATCCAGACCAGGTCTTAACTGACCAAAGGCCAGCCTTCGAATCAGCTCTTTTCCAAGAATTCTTAGGGCTGTATGGGTGTAAGAATATCCGCACAACACCTTATCATCCTCAGACGAACGGTTTATGTGAGAAGATGAACCACATAGTCATTGACGTGCTCAAGACCTTACCAGTTGAAGAGAGAAATCAATGGCCAGAGAAACTTCCAGATCTCGTGGACATCTACAACCACATACCGGTCAGTTCGACAAATTACACACCTGCTTACTTGATGAGAGCAAGACCAGGTAAACTGCCTATTGATTTGCAGATGGGAACCATTGAACCCACAGAAGATTCTTCTGATGAAGACTGGGTCAGCCAACGCCAAGAAAAGTACAGGAAGGTACAAGAAAGCGTGGAAAGAAACCTAGAAATCAGTAGAACCAAGCAAGAGAAAGACTTTAACAAGCACGCCTCAGCTGAACCACTAGCTATAGGTGATGTAGTGCTAAAAAGAAAAAGAAAAACCAACAAATTGGATAACAGTTGGGAATCCATACCCTACACCGTTATGCCGTCACACTATGATAACTCAAAAACTTGTGTTATTAGCAAAGACAATGGGAATACTATTGCGACTGTCTCAAGGGATCATTTGAAGAAATGTCCGCCACAGTTAATCCCACAAGCAACCAGTTACCCTACTGTAACTACAGATGAAGAAACAAAAGAAAATCTAGTCCTTACAGAAATTGGATACTTACCAGCTGATTGGCCACAAATAGGTGAAGCATTCCTCATTCCAGTTATGCATTTCTACCAACCTGTTGAAGATCAGCCAAAACCAAATCCAATTCCACAAGTCCAACAAGAAGAAGTCCAAATGCAAGAATTGCAGCCTGTTATCATGGAACCTGAGATTCCTGTAATCGGTCAGCCTGCTAGTCCCACAGTAAGAGAAGCCATTCCTAATCAACTACCTACAGAGGTCAGTCCAGTTGATAGACTCCGCACTTACTATGGTCTTACACAAAGCAGACATAGAGAAGTACCAACCTCTTCGTACACTACACCAACAGCTTTGGAAACACCCACACTACGCAGATCCACACGTAGTACATTAGGTCAACCCCCACACAAACTTGGAGAATGGGTTTAAAATGCAGTGGAAAATGTAACCTGTAAGTGTTTGTATATAATACTGTTTTTCAAAACCTGTAAAAAGTAGTGTACAGAAGGGTGGAGGAACTGGGCTCTGTCCCAAGTATACTAAGTTGGGGACAGAAAGCGCCTGGTAAGGTATAGAAGGTTAGTACCGGCCTCCCAAGCAGAGACACCCGTAGGGAATGTATAAAGTTTACCATGTATCCCTGGACTTTACCTTTTTCCCTTTTCAAAAACTTTGAACAATTGTCACAGGACTTGTGTGACCACTAACTTTACCTTTTTCCAGCCTGCGGCAGATGGACTAGTGCCGTATGGACTGCTTTTCATCTTTTTCACATTTTTCACTTCCTTTTCAGTGATTTTTGTGTTTTCTTTAAGACTATGTAAATTGAATGTTATAATATGCTTAGCATTAAGTTGTAAAAAGAACTTTTTGCTCAGCCGGGAGAACTGAGGTTAACTTCGGGGAATGTGGCACCCTGGCACCTGTTGGGCACCACAGAAATCCTTAGAGCACAAATGGAGTAAGTAACAGCACAGCAAAACCCACAACACAAACAACACTTAGAACACCTGGTTTCACCCCGAGCCTCTAGGGGGAGCTACACTGGTGACTTTGAGCCAGTTCACCCTATAAAAAGAGTCTTGGAGGGAGAAACTTCAGAGTGTGGTAGACGCTACAAGAGCTGCCAGCCTGTGTGAAACCTCCACCCTATGAGGAACACACTAGGCCCTGCTAGCCTGTTAGCCAGTGGAGATCCCTGCAATTGGGATAATAGGAAGAAGGAGATCACCTCTCAGGAAAACAGAGTTAACCTGACTCTTTCCAAATCATCCGGTTACTGGAACCAAAGCTGTGAGAGCTTCCCAGCCACCACAGAGAACCAGCACCATCAACAGGAGGTTTAGCCACCTGTTCCACCTGATGCACCCACCCACGAGAGCCCAGGGAAGAGTACTGATCCTGCTCAGACCCTTTTACAGTGCCCTCAGTGCTGTTAACCAGGTGAAGCAAGTTCCATTGAACACCCTGCCCGGTCCGGCTGGATTCCACATCCACCCGACCTTAGCACCAGAAGTAGAGAAAGGAAGCCTAACACTGCTTGCTGTGAAACTCCAGAAGTGCCAACTTCACTATCCCGGTCCGAGTGTACCTGACTACCATCCAGTAAAGGTACCTAAAAGAGACTTGGTGTGGTTGTGCATTACTCCAGGATTCAGCGCGCAGCATCCCGCAGCTGCCTCACAACATCTTGCGCAGCTCCCGACTCCGGGAATTCCCGCTCATCCTGTGGGGAGCGTTCCATCTCGCTGTATAACATCCCCCGGAGACCCGAACAGCGCTGGTAAAGTTACCAGAACACCCGCAGGTGGCGTCACAAAGACAAATCACCCCCACTGTTCCGCCATTCCCCTATTGATCTGGACCACCGGGCCTACACTGCCGCAGGCGCGGTTCCGTGACTGGAGGAGAAACAACGCCCGCTACGTGTACCCCCGGCTATGGTGAGTCAGAAACATAGTTAATGTCAACAATGTACTGCAGCACGTAGAGATGAGGTGCAGCAGGGGTGAGAAGCAGCCAGAGGAGCAGATGCTGCCAGGGGTCAGATGCAGCGAAAATATTTGTGGTAGTGATGTAGTCGTGTTGTGGAGCCCACTGGGACGGGGTACTCGGTACCGGACCGGGGTACTGCTGGGGATATCACGGTGGTCCTGGTCCGGACCGGGTTCTCACAAATAAAAGGTGTATTTACAGGGATAGTTTGTCGTGACGCCACTCACGGGTTGTGGTCAGTAAGGGGACTACCGCTGCAGCGCAGCTCTGCCAGGAGGATGGAGGGATGGATGTGCTGCAGCTGAATGGATGAGCCCGCCGCGGGTCGGGCTGCTCCTGGCAGGATAATAGGTGTGTAATGCAAAGTTCAGTATACCTGGAATCAGACACGGTAAACTGAAGCAGGGTTCACCAGGTTAATCTCAAGTTCTTGCAAGTCACACAGTTCATGGTACAGTTGCAGCGACCGGTGGTAAGGCCGCGGGTGTGTGTGTATGATCTTTCTCAACAGAATCCCCATACTTAGGTTTAACCGATAATAACATTTCTTTACTGTAAAACATATTTATCTCACAGTCAACCGAACTATATGCGCACTTGTATATATTAGAGTCTCTGGATCTTCACTTCTTCCGGGTACGCAGCAAGAAAAGAAAACACAACAATGAAGGTATCTTTCCCTAACTTTCCCTAAAATCACGTACCAGTCTTATCACAGAAGAAGATGTCGCTCCCAAGTAGCAGGCCTGGGGATCTCCTCACTCTTCTTTGGTCTCCTTCTGCAGGTAACAGTCTATCTCTCCCAGTCTCAGGGCACACAGAGCAGCAGCAGAAGGGAGATCACAGCAGCAAAAATGGCTCTCTTATGTCGGTCACGGCCCCAGCACATGCACTCTGGGTGCTCGGCGGGCAAGGTTTTGCAGAGCGGCCAGAGTCACAGCACCAAAGTCCAGTGGCCCAGGATCAGTCACAGGGGCTTCTGCGGGGTGATTTTTCCGGCAAGGTGTTGCAAAGTAGCCCTCTTTCAACACACATCCACAGGCAGATGTTCTCTTGTTCAACTCTGTGTCTGTACTAAGCTCTTTCACTTCCTGGGTAAACAAAAGAGATGGCTGGGAGTTTCCCAGCTCTGTGATTGTACAGTCCACTGATGCCCCCTGGTGGACAAGTGCGGACTGTGCACAGTTCATTTCACTGTCAATTTCGATAATACAATCTGAATTGTACACCTCATTACATACCCCCCCACTTAAAGGTTGACAGTCCCTGTCAACAACCATCGGCTCCAAGGCAGTGATGGCCGTTGATATCACAGGGATTGATCTCCGGCGGAGTAGGGACCTCTGTTGGGGGAAACCATCATCCCCCCGTTCACCTTCGCTCCCTTGTTCAGGGCTCACAATATCTCCAATAAACTCAGTCACGTTTTCTACTCGGGGAGAGTAGGATCGCCGGCGGTAGCGGCGCCGTTTGGGGGCAAATCTGCTTCCTTTAACGGAACACCCCCAGGACCGGTGGCGTCGGCGACCTCTGTACCCTTCTCTCCCTTCACAACATCAAACTGTACCACCTCCCCATCACCAACGCTGCGGAGGCACTTACGAGGATTGTTACGCTTTATGGCAGTCTGATGTACAAACACGTCATCCATTGTGTCATTCCTGCTGATGAAGCCATACCCATCGCGGACATTAAACCACTTCACCGTCCCCTGGACCCGAGTGGCCAGCACTTGCTTATCGGTCTGGCTCTGTCTCTTCACACCCTTTTCCCTGATCTCCCCTGCCGAGCGAGCCGCTTTGGCTGGGGCGTCTAGTTTAAAGGTGGCTGCTGTTGTGGGGCATGGCTTGCTGGTTCTGGTATATCGGACCACGGGTGGAGGATGCGGACAACGGTTTGCCCTATGGCGGGGGTCGCCGCATGTCCAGCACCTTCCCATAGGCCGACTGGGTTGCTGTCTCGCTTGCCTGTCCGCCTGTTGGTCTAGCATGAGCTGCAGCTGTAGTATCTGTTTCTGCAACTCTGCTACTATCTGCTTCAATTCTTCCGTGTCACTGCTCGGACCTCTGGCACCGGATATGGACCTGCAGGCCGTAGTATAAGTCTGGTTATAAGCTACTACCGGGAGGAGATTCTGTTGATCACACATCCTGCCGACTACGCCAGATGCAGCGACCGGTGGTAAGGCCGCGGGTGTGTGTGTATGATCTTTCTCAACAGAATCCCCATACTCAGGTTTAACCGATAATAACATTTCTTTACTGTAAAACATATTTATCTCACAGTCAACCGAACTATATGCGCACTTGTATATATTAGAGTCTCTGGATCTTCACTTCTTCCGGGTACGCAGCAAGAAAAGAAAACACAACAATGAAGGTATCTTTCCCTAACTTTCCCTAAAATCACGTACCAGTCTTATCACAGAAGAAGATGTCGCTCCCACGTAGCAGGCCTGGGATCTCCTCACTCTTCTTTGGTCTCCTTCTGCAGGTAACAGTCTGTCTCTCCCAGTCTCAGGGCACACAGAGCAGCAGCAGAAGGGAGATCACAGCAGCAAAAATGGCTCCCTTATGTCGGTCACGGCCCCAGCACATGCACTCTGGGTGCTCGGCGGGCAAGGTTTTGCAGAGCGGCCAGAGTCACAGCACCAAAGTCCAGTGGCCCAGGATCAGTCACAGGGGCTTCTGCGGGGTGATTTTTTCCGGCAAGGTGTTGCAAAGTAGCCCTCTTTCAACACACATCCACAGGCAGATGTTCTCTTGTTCAACTCTGTGTCTGTACTAAGCTCTTTCACTTCCTGGGTAAACAAAAGAGATGGCTGGGAGTTTCCCAGCTCTGTGATTGTACAGTCCACTGATGCCCCCTGGTGGACAAGTGCGGACTGTGCACAGTTCATTTCACTGTCAATTTCGATAATACAATCTGAATTGTACACCTCATTACACAGTTCAGTTCTTAACAGCTTTACACAGTTAACTCCGGTGACACTGGACCCTCTGCAGCCAGGCTGTCGCTCTGAGACCCCTCACTCCTTCTATATGTCCTTTTAGGCTGTTCTCTCCTTTTCTGTTCTCTCTGTGGGTTGTATGGCGGCAGTTTGGCCCCTTGTATGAAGCTTCCCCCTATGTGCTTGTGGGCGGTAAACTGGGTCCTCGTGGTTGCTGCTGAGCCTCCAACCCTGGTGGTAGGAACACGGACCTTGAATCTGTTCTCCCTGCCGGTTTGTCTGGGGAGGCGGTGTATGACTTCAATCCCCCTCAGAGCTGACACTTGGGGTTACTGCAGGCTAGGCAAACCCCAATATTCCAAGGTGTTACCAGGCTCTTTCTAACCCGTGTGACTTCGTTACTTCTAGGGAATCTACCCAGCCTGTAGTTGGTCGGTGCTGTCGTGTTCCTCGGGCCCAGTAATAGTAGTGTGTGTTTTCCTGTGTGTAGATGGCTGCATAGGTTTATTGTGTATGTAAGGCTGCCTTCACATGTGCGTATGGGAACGCAGCGTATGCTGCGTTCCCATACGCAGGCAACCGCATGCGCACTGCGGCTCCTATGTTTAACATAGGAACGCATAGTGCCTGCGTTTGCTGCGTTCGGGTGCGGATGCGGAAGATATCTGCTCCCTCCAGGGTCTCCCGTCCGCACCCGGGACGCAGCATGTTGCAATTTTTGTGCGCTCGAGGACCTTGGAAAATCAGCAAGCGTCCCCAAGCGCACAAAACATGCATTGTCGTCAATGGGTCCGCAGTGTTCTGCGCTTGACAGCGCAGGAGAACGCTGCGGACCCATTGAAATCTCTCCCGGTGGCCGCCGGTGATGTCACAGGAGATCACCGACGGCCACCGGGAGATCAGCTCAGCCTCTCATGATCTCCTCCTCCCCGCCGCCGGTAATCTGCTAGCGGTGTCGGCGGGGAGAAACAGCTGACGTAACAGCTGTTTGAATCTTCCCGCGCCAACATCTCCTCTCGGTGTCGGCGCGGGAGATTCAAACAGCTGTCAAATCAGCTGTTTCTCCCCGCCAACACGTCCCGGAGCTTACCGGCGGCCGGGAGGCGGAGATCTCAGGCGCTGATCTCCGCCCCCGCCCCGCCCCCGGACAGCGCCGATTGGCTGCCTGGGCTGCACAGTGATGTGTCCGCAGGCGGACATTCTCCGCTGCGGACACATCAAAATGACATGCTTTTGACTGCTTTTGTGTCTGCATGCCATCAGCATGCAGACACAAATGCTAATGTGAAGGCAGCCTTATAGTGTATCTGTAGTATGTAGTGTACTATATGTGTTTCACTGTTTATAAATGAGTGTACATGGATATTCTGCCTGTGATCAGGCCTGAACTCACAATTGTCTCAGCATCGCAGGTTCCCACATAGAACTCCTCCATCCCCCCGGTAATAATCCCCTACATATATCCAGCCTGTAAGACCCCCTGAGTATTCAGCAATATGCTGGGGTGCAGGCACAGTGCTGGTGTATGGAAGGCTGCTTTCACATCGGCATTTTTGCAAATCTGATAGGAATCCGCCATTTTTGCAAAAATGCAATGCGTCTCACTTGTTGCAAGGTTGCGCTTTTGCTAATATATTATAAAGGGACCTCCGGACAAGTGCGAAGGCTTGACCGTAATCCTGCACTTCCGGCATCATATGAAAACTGCAGCTAGCGCCGAAAGTGCGGGATCACGGGGAAAATGTGAGGTCCATTTACTATATCAGATCAGGCAAACCTGAAGTTAAAAACTTCAAGTTTGCCTGATCTGGCAGAATTGAAAATATCACAGATGTGAAAGTAGCATAATGCTATTAGTGCAGACCGGCCGTATCTGCAGATGAGCACTGTGCACTTTAATATCCTGCACCCAACGCCTATATGTTCTGCAAGTATGGCCTCAAATTATCGCTCCTCATCTGTAATGTCCGCTCTATGTAACCTCTCCTGAAGGCTCGTGCATGATTTCAGAGCTCTGCATTCACATATTTATTGTTCTGGTCATTCTAGCAATGGACCTAATAGATCGGGCAGTGGTGACCACAGTTAGGCCTGGGTCACACTAGAGCTAGCATTGCGTTCAGGAGGGTTCCGTTAAAAAGATAGAATCTGGCAGCATTAACCATAACTATAAGGGAATGATGCGTTAACGCTGCCGATACAGTACTATGAGTGACAGACCCCCGAGCGCAGTCAAACGCTGGAATGCAAGTGCTGGAGTTTGAAACTTCACAGTATTTCCAAGTGCATCACATGATGTGGAAATGCGCTTACATGCTGGCGTTTGACTGCACTCGGGGGTCTGTCACCCATAGCACTGTATCGGCAGTGTTAACGCATCATTCCCTTATGGTTACACTGTGTTAATGCCGCTAGATTCTATCTGTTTAATGGAACCCCCCTAAACGCATTCCTAGCACTAGTATGACCCTAGCCTTATTTCACTACATATAGATTAAGTCTACGTTCACACATTTGCGTATTTTGTTGCGCTTTTTTGCACGCGTTTTTTGCTGTGATTTTCGGCCGCTCAAAAAAGTGCAAACAAAGTCTTCTCCCCCTAAGCGCAGGTGATGTCACAGAGGGAAGAATCCTGCTTCCTCCTCCCCTCTGTGACATGTCTGCCAGCCCCCATTAGACTTCACAGTGTATTAATATACACTGCGAAACCCAAATTAAATAAAGCCAGAGATATTTAATATAAAAAAGATGGAATACTTACCCGTCCACCGGATGTTCGGGAGCCGGGAGCAGCCGCAGGTATCGAGCGGCTAGGACCTTGCATGGTGTCAGAATGATGTCACGGGCGCTGATTGGCCCTTATCACATGTCATGTGACTGCGAGCGGCCAATCAGCACCCGTGACGTCACTCTGACATCACGCAAGGTCCTAGCTGCTCGATACCTCCGGCTGCTCCCGTCTCCCGAACATCCGGTGGACAGGTAAGTATTCCATCTTTTCTATTTTTAACACATTTCCTTAACTTTAATTTGGGTTTTGCAATGTACATTAATACATTGTGAAACCCAAAGGGGGCTGACATAGATGGCACAGAGGGGAGGAGGAATAGGATTCTTCCTCCCCTCTGTGACATCAGCGCCGGCCCCTATGGGAAAAATCGCAGGCGGCGGTGCGTAAAGAATTGACATGTTCATTGTTTTTACGCCCGCGCCATTTCTCATAAAAGCGCCACGCTAAATTAAGCGGCGTCTGAACAGCAAAGTGATTTCACATTCACTTTACTGCAGACTGGACGCACTTGTGCATCTTTGAAAAGCGCCAGCAAAAAAGCGCCCAAAAATGCGCAGTGTGTGAACGTAGCCTTAGTGAGGAGTCTTGGATTAGGTTCCTCTCTGACTGAGAATCATGTCAGTTCTTTGTGGCAGGCCAAAGTATCTTATTTTGTTTGACTATAAACTATTACAGGTAGGACATGCAGGGTGATATCTGAGATTTGTTGAGAATGATGTGTACTGATGATTGTGTGTGTGTGTACACACACACACACACAGTATATATGATCTATATGTAAAATACCTCATGAACGGAAGTATAAAATGACTTAAAGGGATTCTGTCACCCCCAGAACGCCTCCTAAGCCATTAAAACATGTCCCTGCAGCCTCCCATCAGTAATCCCTCACTCCTTTTTGCTAATAAATACATCCAGTGAAAGTGAAGAAAAACATTATATCACATAAGAGCGGCCGTCACACGTAAAGATCTAGCTAACGATGTCGTAGACGACGTCAGATTTGCACATCGTCCGAACGACGTGCGAGATCGTTCATCACGACGTTACACCCACAGACATCGCTCAGGACGATTCTCTGATCCAGCGATCGTCTGAGCGATGCACTTATATCCTCTGTGGACATCGTTCAGCAAAGTCACACAGAAATCTCCTAAACGATGTTGTTGCAAATGTGGGCGTCTTCCAATGTTTTATTGGAGCCCATAGGCGTGGTACATGGTCTCCAAGCTGCGCCCCTCACTACACCATTGGTGCTCAGTACTGCGTCCTCATTGGTCAGATGTCCTTTGAAACATGGCGGCCTCATCTCCAGAATGTCCTGTGATGTTGGTCGCAATGTACATGTATAAACACGATGTGCTCTACCACAGAAATAATTTTGAATGGTGAAAAGGTAGAAAACGCAATCCCCCTTGGTGCGTTGTGCAGAATTAGATCACTTATGCGTTGCGCAATTATTGTAGTGTTTAAAGATCCGTTAATTAATCACCCTGTAGCGAGCTGTGTGTGCACCATGAGTGTATATTTGCAAACGCCTGTGAAACGCATGTGTGTTTGCTGTGTGCTGTTGCTGATGTTTGATTTTGTGTGTGAGAAAGCGCATGTGTTGTCAAGCGGGATTGTGTGGAAAATGTATGACAACGCAAAGGAGGCAAAGCGCCTCAGAACATTCATTGTTCCTGGTGGCCTAATGTTTGTGTCCTTCTCTACTGTGCTTTGCAACACTTGTGTTGTGACCACCATATATGTGGTCCAACATATGCGTGTGTGCATGTAATCCGTTGTAACCAAAATCAATGTAGCAAATAACAAGTTCTGTGTAAAAAATCAGGGTCTTTTGGTTTATACGTTTTTTCCACAAAACGCATATTAAGCTGCCTCACCAACGTCACGGTAGGCCCTGGTCGAGACAGTCCTAACTCTGTCCCTAGGTGCTCCTAAACAAAAATGTGACCACTGCCACAAGGGCCTTTGGGGAGGTATGTGGGTCCTGGACCCACCCGTCTCTCACAGGACCCATAAGCCGGGCCCTTCAACACAAATAACAAAAATAGTGCCAACAAGCACCAATAAGCCAAATCCCTGGCTCATGTCACAGACAAGAGCTATGTCTGCAACACATAGCTCCCCTCAAATGGCCAAGGCCTGGCCCTCTTCAAAACCTTAACTGAACTATCCCTAAATCTGGGTATGTTAAAAAACAAAACAAAAACCTCTTCCTCCAAAATAAAAAGGAACACATGTCCTGCCTCCAAGCCGGAGCTGCAGGACACAGTGAAACTGTGCAATGGATAATTCCCCATGGCACACTAATAATTAGGGGAGGTTGTGTTGCCAGCTCACAGCCCCTGGACCATTAAAGTACTGGCAGTACCGGTCCCTCGTGTCCTGTGCCTCCTGCCGGCTGCTTCCACCCCCTAATGGCTGTAGTCCTGCCATCTGTGGGGCATCAGCACGCCAGCCCCCCAACACCACCTCACCATTGCTCGAGTCAATGCGATCCTCAAAGTTTGGTGGAGTGTAGGCCTGGCGATCCCGGCGTCTCAGAAAATTGTGGAGCACACAACAGGCCATAACTACAAGGTCAATCAATTCGAGTTTCATATTGATGGCCGTGTGGAAAATGCGGAAACGGCTAGCCATGATGCCAAAGGCATTCTCCACCACTCGTCGTGCCCGGGAAAGCCTATAATTGAAAATGCGTTGTTCTGCATTTAGGTGTCTCTGGGGGTATGGCTTCATCAAATTCGGATGTAGCGGAAAGGCCTCATCTGCCAGGAACACAAAGTTCATGTTTCCACAGGTGCTATTGGTGGGTGGTAAATTGAGACGTCCAGTTTTCAGTTTTTGACCAAACGCCGATTGGTCAAAAACCCCGCCATCAGACACCCTCCCATTTGTGCCCACTGACACCGACACAAATTCATAATTTGCGTTCACCACGGCCATCAAAACAATACTAAAATAGCATTTCTAATTATAAAAAAATGAACCACTGTTGTGGGGTTGGGTGATGCGAACATGTTTCCCATCAATGGCCCCACCACAGTTTGGGAATTGCCACTTCTGGCTGAATTCTGCGGCAGTGGCCAGCCATTCTTCTGGGTTTGCCGGCAATCGCATGTAAGTCGGAGCTAGAGCCCGCAGTATCGCCTCACAGGTCTCCGGGATGAGTTGGCTAAGGAGGGGACGTGATATAGCACACGAGTAGACCAAGTCCTGCATGGTGCGACCTGTTGCGAGAAACCGCAGTGTGGCAGCCAACCTCTCCTCCGCAGGCACTGCTGGGCGCATTACTGTATCCTGCCGTCTGATGAGCGGGCACACTGCTGCCAACAAGATCTGAAAGGTCTCATCTGTCATCCGGAGGAAATTTTGTAAGTCCCGTGGGAAGTCGTCCCGAAGTTGGTGCAGAAGGCGAATGTGGGAATGCTGATCGCGCTGCTGCAGCCACTCCCTGGCCCAGATGCGTCGGGGTCTCCTCTGGCCTCTCTCCACCCTCTCATCCTCCACACGTGCTGCCTGCACCAGCAAAGCAGCCCCCACCACGGCACGTTATTCTGGATTCATGCTGTTTAGCGGCAAAAGTATGTGTACTATGCTGCCTACGCACAAAGGTGCTTTGACCACAATGTGAACATCCAAACTGAAATGACTTAAGGAGCACGACATTGGCAAAAGATGTACAGGTGCAGTCCACATGTAGAAAACATGTACGAAAAGCAAACAACACCTACAGTATGAATGAAGGTGTTGAGGAAGGCCACATGTTTTTACACGGCTACATGCCTTGCACCCCAAAATACAATACCCAAAAAACCCTACACACAGTGAGATCCCAAACAACATCACACTTCCTACATCATGAACAACGCTAACACCATGAACATCAGACACACGGAGGACCATATGTATGCAAAAAGGTACACTAAACACACACAATAATAACTCACATGCAGTGGTCGCTGAGATGGGTGTCACTCCAATGTCAAGTCACCAAAATAACGAACTATGTCCCGATGACTCCACTGCAACAAGGCAATGCTTCAGTCCTTGTATTTTGCTAATTTACGACCAATGTAAACCAAAACAAACAAAAAAACATCATGGAAACAACAGAGGGGGGGCAAGAAGACAAACCCCGTCATATGTCTTTTGACAACGCTATAGTTACCCCCCTTCACAATGTTTCACATTCTGACTCTCAAAGTACATACCGGCAGCAACTCCGCAGCAAAGACAATTGTGCATCTCCAGGAAACGCTATATATACACGCCCGAGCCAATGACAAGGCGAGACGTCCCCTTACCCAGGCGTGTCTCCTCAACGATAAACCACACACCCACACGATGTTACGCCCTCCAAACAGGCGTGGTGAACCATTGAGCCACACTCAACGCCGGGGCTATGTTCCACGGCAGGCGTGGCAGAAACCGCACGAACACACCCAGCGCAGCAGTTACGTCCTATACCGGGCGTGGTAATTGCGATGTCTATGCATATCGCACCTGTGATGTCCAACAGCTGTCTGATCAATTAGGATAAATAGTGCACTGTGAACATGTGTGTTGGACCTGCTGTTTTGTGTGTTGTCTTGACACAAGTGGGAGAGACACCAGCCAGCCGCCCAGCATATGTTTTTGCTTCCCAAAGTGTCTACATTTTACACACTGTGTTGGATTAAGTCAAGGTATGTTCACATCATATGATGAGACTGACCCATCTAAACTTCTGGTCATTATATTGTACTCCAGGCACAAAGTTTGGACTGTCACTGTCGCAACAGCACACATCCCAGTGACTTGACCAACATTCTTGGTTTAAGCAAGTGTGGTGTTGTGTTATTGAGCGGGGGCTTTTCAAATTGATCATGGCATGTGACTTTTCCTCCTGTGGCTGTCATTTTACACATGGTTTGGACCATGTGCCACAGTGATTGTTACTGATTGCATTTCTTTTATTTGTTTTGCAGATGCCCTGGCCAAATAGGGAATACATCAGTGC
The DNA here is from genome assembly GCA_033576535.1 of Allobates femoralis. Classification (NCBI taxonomy): domain Eukaryota; kingdom Metazoa; phylum Chordata; class Amphibia; order Anura; family Aromobatidae; genus Allobates; species Allobates femoralis. The sequence continues at coordinate 81,839,469 of JARQOC010000009.1, forward strand.
CCTGATTGCCGCCTACAAGGAGAACCCCTGCCTGTGGCAAACTCGGGCTGTAGGCTACACGAACAGGGCCCTCCGTAATGCCGCTTATGAGAGGCTCCTGGTGGTGGCCCGGCAATTTCTGCCAGACCAGGACCTCGACCTGGTGTACATAAAGAACAAAATCCAGTACCTCCGTACCGTTTTTGTGAAGGAGCATAAAAAAGTAACCCAGTCCCGCCGGTCAGGCATGGCAGCGGGGGCTCTATACACACCAGCATTGTGGTACTATGACCAGCTCCTCTTCACCATGGAGCAGCAGGAGCCACGGCCACCACTCGACAGTGACGAGTTTGTCGAGCCCCAAGAGCCCAATGTTGGGGATGCCGTGGAGGGGGCAAATGTAAGTCGATCACCTAGACCAATCTTTCAAAATGCTCACACAATAAACATTGTTTGCCAACATCTCAGCCAAGTTTTCAATGTAGAGAAGGCAACCATAGACCCGATGGGCCTCCCATCTTGATTTAAGGCGTTTAAAAACCCCTCCAATTTTAGCAAGCAATCGATTACCACACAAGTAGTGAGTGTTGTGTTATTGGCCTAAGCTGTAAGGCCCTGTCATGGACTTTGCTAGGACATCAGGCACAATGTGGGTTATTGACATACATGTAACTTGATCCTTTCAGGCAAAATGACCACCTAAACTGTAATGGCATGTGTGCTCATGTGTTCTTCCTTTCAACTTTTTAGGATCCGCTTGAAGGTCCCTCTTCGGGGTCGGTGTCTGAGTCGCCGGACCAGCCTCCAGCTCACGAGCATGAAGAGGGTGCGCCAGCGCCCAGCCGGCCCCCTATGCAGTTCTCACGTGCCCGGGCCCGGACACGACAGGCACCACCAAGCTCAGGCCCTGACCTGGTCTTACTGGCCCAGCAAGTCCTGACCCAGCAGGTGCGTGAGCCACAATGCCCCTTTGCTTCTGTGGTGGCGGAGCGTCTCCCCACGTTTACCCAGGAGCAAAGGGAGCATTGTGAGCGCGTGATCCTGCTGGTGATGGACCAGGCCCGTTTGGGTAACCTCACCCCCGATTCCACCTTCCCTGCTCCCCTTCCCCAGCCACCAGCAAACCCACCCGTCTGGCTGTACATGGGCCCTCCGCCCCATGTGCAGCAACCACCACCACCTGCCCAAGCCCATGCAATGCCTCGCGGAGTGCCTTTGCAACAATAGCAGCGGGCGGACAACCCCTTCTACCCAGAAGGGGAACCTTATTTTGTTCCACATTTTCATAATTTGTAGATTTCTTGATTCATGGCTTATTTTCCTTTTTTTTTTTTTTTTTTTTTTTAATTTATTTTCTTTGGCCCCACTAATTTCCCCTTCACTACTGTGGATGTATGTGTTGTGTGTGGCCTTACTGCGACAATTGCAGTTGTGTTTATGCTGACCAAATTGGGTCATTATTTACTTTCTCAGAGTGTTGTGAACTGACATTCCGTATTTTGATTATAAATAAATTTAATTTATGTTCACACACGTTAAATATGTTGTCCCTGATTTTGCCATGGTGTTTGCAAGTTGACCCAGAAAATGTTTCCCGCTGACCAGCTAGAGTAGGCCACATGCTCCATCCATCAACACGTACATATGTAGAGGGCAATTATACTTAAACCTTAGGTATGCAGCATTAGCCTTCACTACTTATTGGTGTACCCCCAAGGCCGCAGAGGTGTCCTTACCATCATTGTCTGTGGTCTACAACATGGGACAATATTAATGGTGGCAGGCTTCAACAGCTTGCAGATGTGAAAGTCTAAATCCACATTTGTGGTTGATGGTGTAACAGCATTGGGAAACTTTTCATATCACTTTCTTTAATAAAGGTTTGGTGGTTGGTCGACAGACGGCATGCTGACAATGTGCACCTTGTGTTACAACATGTCTTATGGATCCCTTCATGTACCTCAATTGGTTGAGGCAATTTTGTGGCCATGATGCCCCTAAAGACCAGCAGAAACCTCCCATAACATGGAATTAATTGTTTCCATTCAGCCAGACAATGACTTTGAACATATTGGGTTTAGACATTTAAAAGGTTTTATGAAAGGGGCAATACCAATCACAACAAGGATGCATTTGTGTTTCAGTGTAGGAAGAACCACAAATGGCTTGGGAGTGTCAAAATGTTGGACACTATAAGAAAAGAGCCCAACATGGTAGGGCCAACACATTACATATGGTCCAAATGTTGGACACTATAAGAAAAGAGCCCAACATGGTAGGGCCAACACATTACATATGGTCCAAATGTTGGACACTATAAGAAAAGAGCCCAACATGGTAAAGAATTCAGGCTCATTGTTTTTGAAATTCAGCAGGTTTCTCTTTCTGCAAATGAATAAAACCAATGTGCGTTCAGTTTTTTCCTGAATCACAATAAAAAAAATGCGGGTTTAGATCAGCACAAAACCAAGGTAAAAATGCAGTAAAACCTTACATCTGTGAGCATAGCCTAAAGAGGAGGGGAGTGGAGAATAAATTTTATATGCGGCTCTTTACTTCATTTTTCACCAAAACCCCATAGACGTGTACTAGGGGTGCACTGAAATCTCCTTGTTTGATTTAAAATAATTTTATCATGAAATTGTACTGTTCTACTGTAGTATGTACTTTACAGGAGCAACGTCCCTTATACCACTATATAGCTGGCTTAAGATGCATCATGGGAGTTAAAGATTTCTGTTTTAGGTTGTGGTGTTACCATTTTTTGAAGGAGAAGCGCCATTTTACCAGCTTAGTGCAGTGGCGGCTTGTTGATGCTCAGACTGCCGGTCGTTGCATGTGGTGTGTGGACGATGCTGCATGGTGGACTGGTCTGACTAGTCATATAATAGGTTGGCAATCAGTGCAGCCTCCTGTGCTGTAAGGAAGTCAGGACTGTGTCTGCCTACAGGACCACCACTCTGCAACCATCATTGTGTGTCTGTAGCTTATGCCAAGCCACCATTGCCATTAATGATCCTTGTTCTGGATTCTTCGGTGTGGTTCTTGTATGTGCGTGTGATGGCGCTGACATGACATCCTTGTGTTTGGACATCTTTTTTTCTATTTCTTTAAATTAAAATGTCCACTATTGTCCTCATTTTATAGGATAGATATACATCTGTGTGAACCAGATTTCTACCGATGTAAAGAATTTAAATGTACTATCTATGGGGGGGGGGCGCCGTTTTACAGTTTGCCTCAGGTAGCAGAGAGGCTAGGTTCACCCCTGCTGGAGCCCCCTCTTATTTTTTACATTCATGCTGAAATACCGGCCAGGAGCTGTACAGGACCTGTAGCCCAGTCCTGCTCACATTAGTCCTTTTATTTCTGTGGGTGATCAGGTCAGTAAATGAAGGTGAGCTTGTGGATGGCACTAGGACTGAAAGATATACACAGAATTAATTGGGGGAGCATCAAAGGAGACAATGCTAGTCCGGCTCCACTCCTGGCCGGCTCTTCTCAGTGCCGCTTACCTACATTCAGGAGAGGGACCTGCACATAGCGGGATTAGAGCGAGGAAAAGCCGGCCAGAGGCAGCGTTGGATGTTGGCCTCAGCCTATCATCCACAGCCAGATCTTCAAACTATATTATCTAAAAAATATACCAGGCAGCTACTGTGCAGGCAGTCTTTAATTCATGCTGCCTGCTGACAGGTTCCCTTTAAATCCTCCAGAATACCTCTGTTTTTGTCACTCTTAGGGCCACGTCACACACACAGATATCTGTGCAGATATTGTTCGCAGATCTCTGGTTGCAGTGAAATCATGGACACATTGTTACATTTGTACACAGCCACAAAATGGATCAACATGTCCATGATTTCACTGCAACCAGAGATCTGTGACCAATATCTGCACAGATATCTGTGTGTGTGACGTGGCCCTTAGGTACACCGGAAATCATGCAGCTTGCAGTTCTAAAAGATGGAAAGCTGCACGTGTCATTTCTTGGAAAAACCTGGAAGTGACGTGGTGCTCTAGCACTAATTAATCTAATCCTAACCCAGTGGCGTACCACCAATGACAGCACACCACAGGCCACTAAGGGGTCCATGAGTCACAGGGACCCATCCCCTCCCTTCTCGTCAGTCATGGGGGCCCAGTGTCAGCGCTGGCACCACCAGCTTATCTTCGCACAGTCCGATTCTCCCACTGTACCTGCACTGACGCTCTGATGTCCAGTACAGCGGGGGGTGATGATGTCACTACTGCCGCCACTGTGCTGAGATGTTCACAGCTGCAGGATGCTCGCATGGAGGCCAGAGCAGCAGAGTAACCAAGGAAAGGTGAGTACTTATTTATCAGTGAGTACGGTGGCCTAAAGACTATAGGGTGCATTATAATAATTGGAGGACTATGGGGGTGCACTATAACACAAGGAGGATTCTGGGGTGCACTACAAGAATTGGAAGACTATGAAGGCTGCATTATAAAAGGGAGTTATTGGTACTGCATTATAATAATTGGAGGACTATGAGGAGTGCATTATAACAATTGGGAGACAATGGAGTTGCACTATAATACATTGAGGACTATGGGGAGCGCACTATAATACATGGAGGACTATAGGGATTACTTTATAATAATTGGGAGACTATAGTGTACACTATAATAATTGGAGGACTCTTGGGTGCATTATAATGGACTGTGGGGTGTGTTATAGTAATTGGAGGACTATGGACCTGTATTATAATAATTGGAGAACTTTAGGGAAGCATTATACTATTTGGAGGAGTATGCTGTGTCCAATATACTATTTGGAGGAGTATGCTGTGTCCATTATAATATGTGGAGAGCTGTGATGAGTCCAGTATAATATGTGGAGGGATATGAAGGAGCCTTTATTCTTTATTGAGGGCTATTTGAGGGCCATTATACTGTATGCAAGCAATTAGACAGTGTGAACGAATGTGTGAGGTCCATAATGTTGTGCAGAGGGCCGTGTGCGGGTCGCAGTTGGGGATCATACTGTGTTGGGGTCACCATACTTTGCCGGGGTAGATGAGGAGGTTACAGTAGGGTCGTCATACTGTAGCTGTGGGGGGATCATACAGTGTTTTAGGGGGCACATTTATTGAAATCATACTTTATGGCTGCAATGAAAGGGGAATCTTGAGGCTTCAGTAGCAACACAGGTGCAAAATACTGATGAGACAACCACTCACAATTGACCAATTCATGGATGGGGCAATGTCTCGGTATTAATAGTGCACATGGATAAGACATGTATAGGCGCTGACACATGCATGAAGCGCACTGTACCCAGCTCACAGCCTATTAGTGATGCCCATACTATTAGTGCTGGACAGCCCCCCTATTCTATCAGTGCACCCCACTACCCCTAATTTACAAGGCCAACATACGGTAGATGGAATTGTGTGCATTCTACATAAATATATACCGTTTCCCCCTAAAATAAGTCGGGGGAGGAGGGGGGGCGGGGAATTGCATGGGAATATTGGGACTTGAAAGGGGATGATGGAAAAATTAGACATCCCTGAAAATAAGACACATTACATTTTTTAGAGCAAAAAGCAATATAAGAGTGTGTTATTTTCGGGAAACAGGGTATATATACAGTACAAAACAATATATACCAAAAAATGAGGTATTGGTCGATATTTTGGCCAAAATACACAAGCTTGCAGCCTGCGTCAAGGGTCCTTATAGCCTTGTGAGTCCCTGTTTTAAAATGTAAAGCCAAGCCACAGAAATAGGAAAGAATATACATCATCATAAATTTATCAGGGATTGGTAATATTTTGGCCAAAATACACAAAGCTCGCAACCCGCGTCAAGGGTCCTCAGTCTTGCGAGTCCCTATCCTAAATTAAAAGCAAAGTCAAAGAAATTAATATTTCTGTGGCTTTGCTTTCAATTCACCCCATTTAACTACAATGTGTAGAATGCTGTAACCTAAATGTTGGGATCAGTTTAAGGCTGTCGGCTCAAAAAGGCTTCCTAGGAACCCCTGGCCGACAACCTTAAACCCTCAATATAGTTACAGTTTCAATAGTTTTAAGGTTGTAAGACACGTCCATCATGTTCAACCTAAAGCTAATCTCTTGATCCAGAGGAAGGCGAAAAACCCATGAGGCAAGTGCTAATTGCCCCATATTCCTTACCGATTCCCTGTATGGCAAACAGACTAGTTCCCTGATTCAGGTCCCTAGGACATATACAGTGGTGTGAAAAAGTGCCACTTTCCTAAGTCTTTACCATAATTGTCTCGCATACTTTTAATCTTTGGTAATCAAATAGTCGGTTCCCTGAAAAATGCCCACAAGCAACTCTGACCCAAATACTGGGCACCAGTCGGACAGTCTGCTCGGTCGGACACTGGGCACTGGTCAGACTCTGTGCACCGGTCACATACACTGCTCAGGGTGATACACTGTTGAGGGTCGGACACTGTACACTGATTGGACACTATGCAGCAGTCGGATACACTCTGCACCAATCAGACACTGCACGGGCCTCGGACTCGCGCACGGGCCCGCAGCTATAATGAGGCAATGTGAGCTTATTGTCTTGTAAAGGTAATATTTCATAATAATATTAATAAGTTGCCTGCCCCTGACCAAATCAATATAGACCAAACGCCGGCATTGAAAAGCAGTAGACACCAGACACATAGTCAGATGTACACTCTTCCTTGGTCAGACCCAAGCTCCAAGTGCCTGTTTATTATAAGACATTAGCTTTTTGTTCAAAAAGGGGCTCGGTCAGCCCTACTCAGATGTATTCATTGGTCAGTGGGTTAGTTCATGGGCGGATCCATAAGGTCATCAAGGGGTGTGGTCTTGATCGAGTATGTTATTCTGTGATTGGTCAGTCTTTCCTGACCTCCAGCATCGGTGATTGGTCAGTCTTCTTTGGACTCCATCTTGCTCTCAGCACATGGTGTGATGTGGCAGGAAATGGCAGCCATGTTTAAATCACAACTTATACAATGTAAAATAATACACTCTATATATCATTTCTCCCATGCCCTTATGTCTTAAGCTTAATGAAGTATTTTGATCTTAAGGCTCTCCTTAACAGTCCCCCCTAAATACTTTATTAACCAATTCCTACCAGAGCCTATCACATCTGCCCAATGTGCCTTCAACTCTGCCCGCTAGCTGAGAATTGATAACCATTAAATCCCCCTTGGTACAGACTTCACATATATGAACTATTTGATGTGTCTACCCTAGCTATCATAACTTAGAGGAATAGGGGACCATCTAGTTGGAAACTATAAAAGACTGATGAGGGCCTAGCTGTTCTAGGTCTACAGAATAACTAACCTCTTGAGCTAGGAAAGTGAGAACTGAGGTTTCCCAATCATCTTCCTTACACCGGGAAGGACACAACAAACATAGCTGCAATAATTTAAGATGACAAGGATAACAAAGAACCCTCCCGCTGGGACCTGTATTATCTGGAATATACATACAATCTTACAAACACCTCCTTATTTTGCTAATAACATGTCCAGGTCCATTCTAATTTGGAGCACCATTATTGATGTAGGGCCTAGTTGGTCTGCTAAACCTTGAAGGTCTTCTGTAGTATAATTGACAAATCCCGGTTAATCATAGATGTAATTTATCTGGACTATATTCTTACTTATGGCCACTAGGAGTGAGATAAATTATCCAAAACCCGCTTTAACTTGATCTCTGATTCAAATTCATGCGATATGAACCATTCCTATGAACAATTCTTATGAACAGTTGTTATGAACAATTCTGGGTATATCAGGAGGTATATAGGATCGCGCTATCCGCGTCCTCGGGCCTTTCCTACCTGCTTCACCTCAGTTCCCTACCTGGATACCCAGAATTGTATCACAACACTCATGGAATGGGCATTTCTGTCTCAGGGCCATATTCTACCACCAGAGATTATTTGGTAACATTTCCCTTTACAGATTAACCCAATTACCTTAAAAATAACATAAAATGATGTAAAATTGCGCTTTTACGGCTACATGTACAAGTTATTAGAGTAATGTCAGTTATACACAGTGTTATCTACCCTTGAACTAATGGTTTGCTCCGGAAAGTGAATGTTTCTCCCTCACTGAGCCCTTCATTTATATCATGTTCCTGTAACCATTTTGCCTTAGTTTGGATATTCCATATGTATATCAGACATAAGTGGAGTTGTAAGGTCATATATGTGACAGTGTATCACTATGTGGTGTATGTCAGTGACTATCATTATCGGAGTTCCTCATCTGCTGGTGGGGAGTCTCCAGCAGTTGCCGCGTCCTTTTCCCTCAGTCTCCACTGAAGTTGCTGTAATTCAGAGACGCTGGATCGGCCATCTAATTTCGGCTCACGGCTCTTTCTCGCATCTTTTCAGGATCACCCGGTCTCCTGACATGAGACCATGCGCTCCTGACACTGATTTAGGATCTGGAATTGAAGGACACATCTCTTTATCACACTATTTAAACAATTATTTAAGGCTTGGACATCGCTGGTGATTTCATCTGTGGGAAATAAAACACAAATTCTGCAGAATATTGACTTTAATTCTCCTTACTTGAAGATAGCAAAGCAGTGTTTAACCCTTTCTTAACTGGATACTCATCTCACTGATGCTATTACTGCAGCAGCTATCTATTGACCTGTAGTTCTTAACCCCCTAGGTGAGAGGCTCATCCGGTCCCATTCATTTAATATCAGACTAAACTTTATTACACACTTACTTTATAGAAATTATAACCCTGTTCAAGGTGTTGGATCGAGAATTATCTTATTTTAACTTATTTACTGAGGAGGAAAATTAAACAAAAACAAACATTTCAGATGTCTTGCCCGTCTCCTCTACCTTGCATCTTTAATGTTAATCTCCCATTCATATTGTCCACTGTCTTATGCATGATACGTATTGTAGAAAGCTGCTGACTCCCAGATACTGTAAAATACCCTTAATGACCTCCACTATAACATATGCAGCTTTACCTCATCAGGAGCCTAATTTCTACATACCACCTTCATCGTGAGTTTCTCAGAAGTAACGTAGTTTCTGCACCGGATCCTGAAAAGAGATTACCGCAACAGGCACACCCGCATACACCTAATGTGCAGCTGTCTTTATCATCTATCTGCAATCACTGTAATGGTAGAAGTGGACGAGGGGTGCATTCGTGGTTCTGCGGGGTCACTACAGATTCTCTTCCATCGTACCAGTCACACATCAACCAAGACTGGGTGTACCTGGCCACCTGGGTACTGAACCCTGGTGCCACCCAAACCTTGTCCACTAAAACACAGGTAGCAGTTAATGACAAATGAGTTAGTTCTTGGGTTACCTGAGCCATCATTGAGAAGAGAGTCGTGGCAGAGAACGCTTACCGCCTGGTGTCTACAGACCTTCCTCAGCTGGCTCCCTGCGTGTTGCACTCCTTTCCATTCGATCACCTGTTTCTGTGGGAGTAAGAACAAGTCAGGGAGTGACAGGTGGGCCCTCTGGTGCCCAGGTCTGCCCTGGTGTCAGGGTCTGCCCTGGTGTCAGGGTCTGCACTGGTGCCCAGGTCTGCACTGGTGCCCAGGTCTGCCCTGGTGTCAGGGTCTGCCCTGGTGCCCGGTCTGAGACTCTCGACTCTAGGCCTCTTCACAGCTTCTGGCAGCTGCACCTGTGCAGGCATTTCCTCTGGCTCGAGCGCCAGCTCTGGTGTGAGCCGTATCTGCACTCTGCCAGGCTTATCTGATAACAGGAGAGCCTCCATACAGGCTCATACACTCTCTCTGCGCTGTGGTCTTTATGTGACTGAGGAAAGATCTGCAGATCATCTTACCCTTTGCAAGCTACCCATTCCAGTGATTGCAGATCCCCATCTACCTCCTCATGGCGATATGTGAAGAGGGAGTGGTTTTGCTTTATTACTTCCTGTTGTATAATCACAGCACATCCAGTGGTAGAATCCACGAACATCTGTAAAATAACTCAAGATCTGCATTAGTAATGAGCTCCTCTGGGACATGTTCACACATGTCTGCTCTGTCCTCTATTTAAGACAAAAATATAAATAAGAGACTTAAATATAAAGACGTAAATAAATTATTAAAACTTTAAAAACAACTTTAAAACCAGGCACTAACTTTCCATCTCTTTCCCCCCTTTTTGAATCCAATATCCAAAGCATATCTGGATTCAAAAACTATGTTGTTACCTGAATTTCACATTTGGAGCCTGAAAAGATCCAGAAAAGGTCCCACTCCCTAGATTAGACATAACTATGAATACAATAAGGCTGTGTGCACATGATGCACATTTGGGGTATAAAATTTCTGCATCAAATCTGAATTTCCAGGCAAAAAGAAAACACATGAGATCTGAAAGAACAATAAAAAACGATATAGTATAACGGTCACAAACATTCTGAAAGTACCCCTCGGCAACCAGTCAGTGCTGTACCAGAATAGATGGAAAGATGTATACAATTATACAGCAGCAAAAAAAACACAATAATCCCCACTCATTCGGACAACCCAATAATGTGATGTATAACTTTAGTCCCGCTGGCGCTCGATTACACCCCTCTTCAGGACTCTCTTCTGTTCTGTGGCTCGGCAAATAGTATTCCCGGCGAGACATGGAATAGAATGCATAAATGGAATGATTGGCAAGCGGTAACGTAGCAACTGTTTAGCTCCAGGTGACATGAGACTGGGGCTACATTTTGCTCTGAAAAAGGTGTTCATTATTCAAATATTTGGGGTTGGGTATAATGACTTAACTAAACTGTTGTATATACTTACTGTTACATACCACTAGTGAGACTATAAACATTTGGTAACACTGTATATACACTGGGGCTATAATACTCTGGACTGTTAAACCACTGGTGGCGCTAAATATACATTGAGGCCATGTTGACTAGCATGGGCTGCTCATCACTACTTGGGGCACGGTGTACTCTGGGGACTGGCTGTTCTATCAAGTCTCCTCTGGCCCATGTAAACTACACTGGGCTGGTCATTCACACTTGGCCTGTATGACTACATGGGGCATGACTATAACTCCTGGGGCACTTATATACCTGGGGCTGCTATATACCTCTGGGGCACTGTATACTACCACTGGGGCTGCTATATACCTCTGGGGCCCTGTATACTACCACTGGGGCTGCTATTATACCTCTGGGGCCCTGTATACTACCCTGGGGCTGCTATATACCTCTGGGGCCCTGTATACTACCCTGGGGCTGCTATATACCTCTGGGGCCCTGTATACTACCACTGGGGCTGCTATATACCTCTGGGGCCCTGTATACTACCACTGGGGCTGCTATATACCTCTGGGGCCCTGTATACTACCGCTGGGGCTGCTATATACCTCTGGGGCCCTGTATACTACCACTGGGGCTGCTATATACCTCTGGGGCCCTGTATACTACCACTGGGGCTGCTATATACCTCTGGGGCCCTGTATACTACCACTGGGGCTGTATATACTACCACTGGGGCTGTATATACTACTGGGGCTGCGTGTATACTACCACTGGGGCTGCTGTATCTACCTCTGGGACTGGTGTATACCACACTGCTGGGGCTGTATACTTGTGCTGGGGTCCACCCTCGGCTTATACCGAGTCAATAGATTTTCCAGGTTTTGGGGGCAAAGTAGGGGGTCGGCTTATACACGGGTCGGCTTATACACGAGTATATACGGTAGATAACGGGCACAACACTTCTGAAGTCTCAGCAACCTCACTGGCGCCAGAATAGATGTGAAGATTTGTGACAAAATTATACAGCAAAAAAAAACACAATAACCCTCACTATGTGCACAAAGCCCAAATACTATGTGATGTGTAACTTTAGTCCTGTAGGCTCGTTAACCCCCTCCAGGTACAGGTCTCTGGCTGCTGGATTGAAAATATATCAGTGCAGAGACATGGAATAGAAATGCAAATCACCTGGAATTGATTTGCTAATCAGGTAAACTTAGCAGACTGTTTGCTCCAGTATCATGAATAAATCTACATTCATCTGAAAAAGGTGTTCATTATTAAAATATTTGGGGTTGAAGCAGTAAGAATTAAAAACTATTGATAATTACTTTTACCAATACCCTAAAGTGAGACTATAAAAATAAGATAAAACATGAACTGGGAAAAATTAGATGTTAAAATGTAGAGTAAAAGATACAATGAAGCATGTGGCCTAGGCATGGCTGCCACACTAGGTGGTGGGGACGGTGTCTCTGTGGGACTGGCTTTGTTTGCATCAAGTCTCCTCCCCCCAATTCAAACAGTAGCTACGGGCAGGTCATTCACACTTCCTGTTGGATAGAGAGGGGTCATGGACATAACTCCTGCATTTTTTTTTTTTTTTTTGTTCATTCTTGCACTTTTCCTGTGGAGCCATAATGATGAATCTCCACACTTTTCCCCTGGATTATCCATTCACCATTGGCAATTTTTTTTAATTATTATTATTATTATTATTTATTTATTTATTTATCATCTCATCTTTTCTCTGAGGTATGTCACTTTGTCTCCCTTGCCAATTATCTCTATATTTATTTATTTAATCCCAATTAATACTTCATTAATATATGCACTCACATCTTTTACCTTTCCCATTTAGCAATTTCTTATAGCTTTCAGCACATGTTATCTGACCAGCACACTGGACTTCTCTGAACAAGGGAACTTATATGTGCCTTATTTTTATTCTATTTTTATTATTTATTTTTAATTACCAGTATACTCATGTAATCATTCAACATTCAGTCTCTCTGCATTTTAACCCATCATATGTTTCTATGTGGGAGGGGGTTGGGGTGGTCTACCTCTTCTTTTGTGTGTGAAACCAGCAGAGTATATGGGAAACTTACTCAAAACTGGTCAGACAACTTTTAGTCCTTACACATCACTTCCTGTCTAAGCCTATTGTCCAAACATTCCTTCGTCCCTTTGTCTCTAACCATGCGGCCTTCACTCGGCGGCCATCTTTGCATGGACAAAGGTATATTCCCAGATTCTCAATCTGAGGCAATCCTAACCAATCTTTTCCAAATATTCTTTTATACTCCAGCTTTTCTGTTTTAACACTATTTAACCTCTCATTTCTCTGCTGTCTTACATTTGTTTTAGTATATCTGTAATATTTTCATTTACTCGACAAGTTTCCCCTACTTGCCCTATGCTAGCATCTCTTAAGGGCACAAAAAAACAAGAACCTATAATATTTATATCACTAGTGACCACAAGGCCCATTTACCAGAGCACATACCATCACAAAATGGAGTTCAGCAGAGCACATGGCCACATGCCACCATCACCAACCGTGAACATGATACATTCTTGTAACACACATTACTTAAAAACTCTGTCCTTTCTTCCATTTTCTTCCTCTTCTACCCAATTTTCTCTATACAAACTGTAAGAGACTCTCTCATGCCCCTAGCAGTAGATAACAATCCATTACCATCCAGAACACCTTGTCTCTTCTTTTAACCCAATTTTCACTGCACTTCTGCCCTTCCACACAACTTCATAAACTATTTGCATCATTTAACATGACTTTTCCCTTAATGTACACAGATCTATCTTGCCATCTGAATTAGGCTTAGGGCCTATACGACACAACTGCATTAATTTCTCCATCTTTCTCTATATAGACTAAGATGATGGACACAAAACAAACACTTAAGACTGGGGAGATGACAAACCTGACACAAGACCTTCACAGCTGTCTACTAGTGTTGAGCGAACATGCTCGGCACTACTCGTTACTCGCACGAGTATCACTGTACTCGGGCGACTCGCCGAGCACCGAGTAATCTCGCGATACTCGTGCTGTGCTCGTGGTCATCATCTCTCCATGTTGGCGCTCTTTTGAGAGCCAGCCCACGTGCAGGGATTGGCTGACAGACCACTGCAATGCCACAGCCCTGTTAGTTGTGGTATAGCAGTGATTGGCCGGCCTGCACAGCGTCACCGAGCCTTTATAAGTCCCGGCGCGCTGTGCTCGGCACACAGCCTTCCAGACAGTGAGTGTAGGGAGAGTGTCTGCTGCTGATTAGGGACAGATTTGCGGCCCTCATAGGTAGATCCGGATCAAGGCTGAAAACTGCTGCTGACCACAACAGTCCTTCTCAGGACTAATCTAGGAGGACATAGGCAGGGTGATCCAGATCGGAGTCCAAGATTTCCAGTGACCAGAACAGTCCTTCTCAGGACTAATCTAGGAGGATATAGGCAGGGTGATACAGATTGGAATCCAAGCTTTTCTGTGACCATTAGAGTCACCACACTCTTGTACTTTTATAACCTTAATACAGGTTAGGGACTAAAATTCTCTCTTCAAACCATTACAGTCACCAGACAGGTGTACGTACTTCCTTAATACAGGTTAGGGAACTAAAATCCTAACTCTTGTCATCAAAACAGTCACCAGACAGGTGTACGTACTACCTTAATACAGGTTAGGGACTAAAATCCTCTCTTCAAACCATTACAGTCACCAGACAGGTGTACGTAGTACCTTAATACAGGTTAGGGAACTAAAATCCTAACTCTTGTCATCAAAACAGTCAGCAGACAGGTGTACGTACTACCTTAATACAGGTTAGGGATTAAAATCCTCTCTTCAAACCATTACAGTCACCAGACAGGTGTACGTACTACCTTAATACAGGTTAGGGAACTAAAATCCTAACTCTTGTCATCAAAACAGTCAGCAGACAGGTGTACGTACTACCTTAATACAGGTTAGGGATTAAAATCCTCTCTTCAAACCATTACAGTCACCAGACAGGTGTACGTACTACCTTAATACAGGTTAGGGAACTAAAATCCTAACTCTTGTCATCAAAACAGTCACCAGACAGGTGTACGTACTACCTTAATACAGGTTAGGGACTAAAATCCTCTCTTTAAATCATTACAGTCACCAGACAGGTGTACGTACTACCTTAATACAGGTTAGGGAACTAAAATCCTAACTCTTGTCATCAAAACAGTCACCAGACAGGTGTACGTACTACCTTAATACAGGTTAGGGACTAAAATCCTCTCTTCAAACCATTACAGTCACCACACTGTTGTACGTCATACGTTTCTACAAGTTAGGGAATTAAAATCCTAACTCTTGTCATCTCAACAGTCACCACACTGTTGTACGTCATAAGTTTGTACAAGTTAGGGAACAAAAATCCTAACTCTTGTCATCTCAACAGTCACCACACTGTTGTACGTCATACGTTTCTACAGGTTAGGGAACTAAAATCCTAACTCTTGTCATCTCAACAGTCACCACACTGTTGTACGTCATACGTTTCTACAAGTTAGGGAACTAAAATTCTAACTCTTGTCATCTCAACAGTCACCACACTGTTGTACGTCATAAGTTTCTACAAGTTAGGGAACAAAAATCCTAACTCTTGTCATCTCAACAGTCACCACACTGTTGTACGTCATACGTTTCTACAAGTTAGGGAACTAAAATCCTAACTCTTGTCATCTCAACTGTCACCACACTGTTGTACATCATAGGTTTCTACAAGTTAGGGAACTAAAATCCTAACTCTTGTCATCTCAACAGTCACCACACTGTTGTACGTCATAAGTTTCTACAAGTTAGGGAACAAAAATCCTAACTCTTGTCATCTCAACAGTCACCACACTGTTGTACGTCATACGTTTCTACAGGTTAGGGAACTAAAATCCTAACTCTTGTCATCTCAACTGTCACCACACTGTTGTACGTCATAGATTTCTACAAGTTAGGGAACTAAAATCCTAACTCTTGTAATCTCAACTGTCACCACACTGTTGTACGTCATACGTTTCTACAAGTTAGGGAACTAAAATCCTAACTCTTGTCATTTCAACAGTCACCACACTGTTGTACGTCATAAGTTTCTACAAGTTAGGGAACAAAAATCCTAACTCTTGTAATCTCAACTGTCACCACACTGTTGTACGTCATACGTTTCTACAAGTTAGGGAACAAAAATCCTAACTCTTGTCATTTCAACAGTCACCACACTGTTGTACGTCATAAGTTCCTACAAGTTAGGGAACTAAAATCCTAACTCTTGTCATCTCAACAGTCACCACACTGTTGTACGTCATACGTTTCTACAGGTTAGGGAACTAAAATCCTAACTCTTGTCATCTCAACTGTCACCACACTGTTGTACGTCATAGATTTCTACAAGTTAGGGAACTAAAATCCTAACTCTTGTAATCTCAACTGTCACCACACTGTTGTACGTCATACGTTTCTACAAGTTAGGGAACTAAAATCCTAACTCTTGTCATTTCAACAGTCACCACACTGTTGTACGTCATAAGTTTCTACAAGTTAGGGAACAAAAATCCTAACTCTTGTAATCTCAACTGTCACCACACTGTTGTACGTCATACGTTTCTACAAGTTAGGGAACAAAAATCCTAACTCTTGTCATTTCAACAGTCACCACACTGTTGTACGTCATAAGTTCCTACAAGTTAGGGAACTAAAATCCTAACTCTTGTCATCTCAACAGTCACCACACTGTTGTACGTCATACGTTTCTACAAGTTAGGGAACTAAAATCCTAATCTCCTGTGACCTCCACAGTCACCAGGCAGTTGTCGCTCTATACAGGCAAAATGCGCAAAGGCGTTGGCAAGGGCGTTGGCAAGGAACAAGGAAGTGGACGTGATGGTGGTGCAGGCAGAGGCCGAGGTCGTGTGCAAGCACTCATTTTGCAACAACAAAGGGCCACATCTCCTCGCTCGCACGTCCTGTCCCAAATTCTTGGGGCCCGCAGCAGTACACCACTGTTGAACCAAGACCAGTGTCAACAGGTTGTTACTTGGATAGCGGATAATGCTTCAAGTCAGATGGGCACCTCCACAAACACCCTGTCTTCCGCACGGTCAACTGTCAGTAGCCGTGATACTGCACCGCACATTTCCCAACCTGATCCTCCTTCCTACCACCTGGCCGATTACACGTCCACGGACATTACAGATCCCACACTAGGACACTCGGAAGAGCTGTTCACGTATCCATTCGCAGAATTT
Organism: Allobates femoralis; assembly: GCA_033576535.1. Classification (NCBI taxonomy): domain Eukaryota; kingdom Metazoa; phylum Chordata; class Amphibia; order Anura; family Aromobatidae; genus Allobates; species Allobates femoralis. The sequence goes on from JARQOC010000009.1 coordinate 81,856,516, forward strand.
GGCCTGTCGCCACCTCCTCTTGAAGTGGGTCATGAGGAGATGGTATGTACAGATGCCCAAATATTTGAGCAGCCGCGTTATGACGAACGGAACGTTGTCAAAGTGTCTCAACAAGGGGTGGACGATGATGAGACACAATTGCCAGGAAGTCAGGAGGAGGATCAGGGTGCGGAAGAGGAAGACGACGTGGTGGATGATCCAGTAGCTGACCCTACATGGCAGGAGGATATGCAGAGCGAGGACAGCAGTGCACAGGGGGAGGGAGGCGTAGCATCACAACAGCCAGTACGAAGCAGGGGTGCGTCCGCAGGCAGAAGGCAGGCAACCGTTCCCCGGAACAACAACACGACTCAAGGTGCCTGTGCAAATGTTCGGTCTTCCCGAGTCTGGGAGTTTTTTAAGTTGGCTCCAGAAGACTCTAAAAAGGCCATTTGCCACACCTGCCATGCCACTATCAGCAGGGGTACGAAAACTAGCAGCCTGACCACCACCAGCATGATCAGGCACATGTCAGCCAAGCACCCGACTTTGTGGGAAGTACCACAGAGTCGAGGAGCGGTGCGTGCTGATGTCACTGCTACGTCTTCGGCTGTTGTGCATGCAAGCCAATCCCCTGTCCATGCTGGCCGCGAACAAGCCTCCGGTCCTGCACCTGAAGTTGCTGAAGCACAAATTACGCCACCATCAAGCACGTCCTTGTCCCAGCGCAGCGTTCAATTATCCATTCGGCAAACATTTGAACGCAGGCGCAAATACGCTGCCAATGCCCCACATGCCACAGTCCTCAATGCTCACATTTCGCGACTCATAGCGCTAGAAATGTTGCCTTTCCGTCTGGTGGAGACGGACGCATTCCGCGACCTGATGGCGGCTGCTGTCCCATGTTACTCGGTCCCCAGCCGACACTATTTCTCCAGATGTGCTGTCCCCGCATTGCATAACCACGTGTCCAACACCATCACACGTGCCCTGAACAATGCTGTTTCAGCCAAAGTCCACCTAACCACAAACACGTGGACAAGTGCTTGTGGGCAAGGCCGCTACATCTCCTTGACGGCACACTGGATTAATATTGTGGAGGCTGGGACCCAGTCTGAGCGAGGGACGGAACACGTCCTTCCCACACCAAGGATAGCAGGCCCTACCTCTGTCATGGTTTCACCGACACTCTACAGCTCCGGAATGTCATGCTCTGCAGCCTCCTCCTCCTCCACCTGCGCATCCTCATCCACTGTACCCTCCACACCAGTCCCAAGCTGGAAGCGCTGCAGCACTGCCTCTGCAAAGCGGCAACAGGCTGTGCTGAAGCTAGTCTGCATAGGTGACAAACCCCACAATGCAGAAGAGGTGTGGACAGCTCTGAAACAGCAGGCAGATCACTGGCTCACACCTCTGAACCTAAAGCCAGGAAAGGTCGTGTGTGACAATGGCCGGAACCTGGTGGCAGCTTTGAGGCGAGGGCAGCTGACGCATGTTCCATGCGTGGCCCATGTGCTCAACCTGGTGGTTCAGAGGCTTGTGAAGTCATACTCGGAGGTGTCTGACCTGCTGGTAAAAGTTCGGCGTCTGTCTGCACATTTTCGCAAGTCACCTGCTGCTTCAGCCGGCCTTGCAAGCTTTCAGCGCCGTTTGCGTCTTCCGGCCCACAGACTGGTGTGTGATGTCCCCACGCGTTGGAATTCAACGCTGCACATGTTGGTCAGGATATGTGAGCAGAAGAGGGCAGTTGTGGACTACCTGCATCACCTAAGCCGTCGGGAAATGGGTCAAACTCCACACATAACACCTGAGGAGTGGAGATGGATGTCGGACCTATGCACCGTCCTCCAAAACTTTGAGGACTCCACCAAGATGGTGAGCGGTGATGACGCCATTATTAGCGTCACCATACCACTACTCTGCCTTCTAAAACGGTCTCTGCTGAAAATAAAAGAGGATGCATTGCAGGCAGAGCGCGATGACTTAGAGCAAGAAACTGTAGTGGGTGTGGGTGAAAACACACAGCCCAGCCTCATGTCATCACAACGTGTAGTGGAGGACTATGACGAGGAGGAGGAGGAGGAGGATGAAGACATGGAGCAACTCTCAGGCCAAATTGGGGATATAACATGCACACCAGTCATACCCTCGATTCAGCGTGGCTGGCCAGAGGACAGGGGAGATGAGGAGGAGGAGGAGGAGGACAACATGTTCAGTCATCGTGTTGGTCTGGATACTGATGTGATGGCTGTTAAGAGTCTGGCGCACATGGCTGACTTTATGGTAATCTGCCTGTCTCGTGACCCTCGCGTTCAGAACATCTTGGCCGACAATCAGTACTGGTTGGCAACACTCTTAGACCCACGCTACAAGGAGAACTTTATGTCTCTCATTCCTGAGGCGGAGAGGTCAGCCAAAATGCTGCAGTTCCAGAGGGCCATAGTCATGGAAGTTGTGAAATCCTTCCCCTCACAAAACCTAGCGGCATAGGTCAGGATTCGATGGACAACCAAGGCGTACGGCCGAGAGGGGCACAAGTCCAATCCGCCAGAGGCAGGGGAACTGTCTTTACGATGTGGGACAGTTTTCTCAGCCCCTCACGTACCACAGCCCCTGAGGTGCGGGGTAGTGCCACCAGAAATGCTAAGTTCGGGCAGATGCTGAAGGAGTACCTTGCAGATCGAACAACTGTACTGCGAGATTCATCGGTGCCTTTCAATTATTGGGTCTCCAAGCTCGACACGTGGCATGAATTGGCTCTCTAACGCCTTGGAAGTCCTGGCCTGCCCTGCCGCTAGCGTTTTATCAGAGCGTGTTTTCAGTGCAGCAGGTGGAATCATCACTGATAAACGCACCCGCCTGTCAACTGAAAATGCGGACAGGCTCACTCTGATCAAGATGAACAAGTGTTGGATTGGGCCAGACTTCACCACACCACCAGCAAATGACAACTGAATTTTATTTTGTTATTTGAATTTGACATGTACCTCCACTCACCCATGGGTACACACTTCCGTACTTTGGCTAATTGCTGGACTGCTACTCCTTCTCCTCATGTGACACCATGATGAGCGTTAGAATAGTTAGGCTCTTGTTTGAGGTATACCCGCAGTGGTAAATTTTTTAGCCCATTCTGTTAGAATGGGCATTACAACGACAGGAGACCCGCTCCTTTTCAATGGGAAAAAATGTTTTTAGGTACTCCTACACGTCTCTATCCAGGGACAAAGAGGAGCCTCCCAATTTTTGGCTGCCCTGACAAAAGGGCTATACTACAATACACCCAGTTCTTCTTAACAGGCCCTCCTGCACGTCTCCATCCAGGGACAAAGAGGAGCCTCACAATTTTTGGCTGCCCTGACCTAAGGGCTATACTACAATACACCCACTTGAGGGTTACAGGCCCTACTACATGTCTGTATGCATGGGTCATTGTTGAACCTCCCAATTTTTGGCTGCCCTGACCAAAGGGCTCTACTACAATACACCCAGTTCTTCTTAACAGGCCCTCCTGCACGTCTCCATCCAGGGACAAAGAGGAGCCTCACAATTTTTGGCTGCCCTGACCTAAGGGCTATACTACAATACACCCAGTTCTTCTTAACAGGCCCTCCTGCATGTCTCCATCCAGGGACAAAGAGGAGCCTCCCAATTTTTGGCTGCCCTGACCAAAGGGCTATACTACAATACACCGCAGTTCTTGTTTACAGGCCATCCTGCATCTCTGTATCCAGGGCATTGGTGAACCTCCCAATTTTTGACTGCCCTTGCAAAGGAAGATACTACAATAGACCCAGTTCCTCAAAATGGGCACTTTATTTGTAGACAGGGCTTCATGTACGTCTCTTGTCAGGGTCATCGGAGTGTCGCACAATGTTTTCACGTAAAATCTTTTATGTAATCACAAAAAGTGACATACACCAGCTGTATCTCACTATTGTGTATGTGCCCTTAACATTTCCACCCTAAATATTCATTTTGGTGTAATTTTGGAAGGTTTTCTGGACACTCCGTAAAATTGGCGTGAAACTCGGACAACATTGTTCACAGCTGTGACTTTTGAGTGAGAAATGCTTCCAGGGGTCTTCCCCATGGTGTTGCCATGTCATTTCAGCACTCTTCTGAGACTTTTGTGACATTTTTAGGGTTTTTCCAGGCAGCCGGCAGTCATTTCATAAAAATACTTGTGTCTCCCATAGGATAACATTGGGCTCGTTACTCGGGCCGAGTACACGAGTATCTCGGGATGCTCGGCCCGAGCTTCGAGACCGAGCATTTGTACTCCGTCATTCATATGTCTACCCTTCCCTGTCTACTTCCATGTCGCATACCAGCCCATGTACTGAGTCCTTTACTCAAGTTACATGATCCAGCCATGTACTGAGTCCTTTACTCTAAGTTACATGCCCCTATGGGAGTCCACATTACTCAACCTAATGCAGAGTCATTACTCGATGCTTATCTTTCAGATAAACAGAGTCGTTACTCGATGTCTCTCCAGAACTGAAAATCGTACCACTTTGATCTATCTCACCTCCAGACACTGCTCAAAAACCCTCTTTCCTACCAGTCATCTCCCCTCCACACAACACATAACAGGCAGCAGCAACTTAGCATGACGGTTCTTCCGCAATCAAATGGCCAGCAGCGGAGAAAACCCCATCTGCCGTCTCAGACACCCTAAAGACCGGACACGGTCAGGCAATCTGCACAGGGTACCCCGAAAAACAGGTAAAGCCAACAGATTATAATAAAATCAGCAGACTTACCGTTTTTGTTAGGGAGGTGATCAGTCTCCTGGCTCGAGGTACTCAGTGCGTCCTGCCGTCTCCTTCACCGGTCATTTAAGGTTTGGGAATTCTCCTATACTGGCCCCACGTTGGGCGCCAAATTGTAAATGTAATATTTCATAATAATATTAATAAGTTGCCTGCCCCTGACCAAATCAATATAGACCAAGCGCCGGCATTGAAAAGCAGTAGACACCAGACACATAGTCAGATGTACACTCTTCCTTGGTCAGACTTGTTTATTATAAGACATTAGCTTTTTGTTCAAAAAGGGGCTCGGTCAGCCCTACTCAGATGTATTCATTGGTCAGTGGGTTAGTTCATGGGCGGATCCATGAGGTCATCAAGGGGTGTGGTCTTGATCGAGTATGTTATTCTGTGATTGGTCAGTCTTTCCTGACCTCCAGCTTCGGTGATTGGTCAGTCTTCTTTGGACTCCATCTTGCTCTCAACACATGGTGTGATGTGGCAGGAAATGGCAGCCATGTTTAAATCACAACTTATACAATGTAAAATAATACACTCTATATATCATTTCTCCCATGCCCTTATGTCTTAAGCTTAATGAAGTATTTTGATCTTAAGGCTCTCCTTAACAGTCTCAGGCGGCGCCACTTGGTGGGCGGCAGTGGGAGCATTCAGTGCAGGAGACCGGATGCACAAAGTTCCGTGCGGAGCTCACTGCTGTTTCCTGTGTCTTCTCTTTCCCTCACCCTGCGGCTGATCAGGACATCGGCAGTGAGGGACAAAGCAGGAGGTGATCAGAGCCAGGAATCTTCTTAGCGTGTGACAATTACTGTGGCCAGTAGGTGGCAGTGTCACAAATTGGCTCCAGATCAAGGTGTGCTCCTTCCTTCCACTGCATGAATGCCCCCCCCAGCCCCCACCATTCCTGACACTGCCTGCCCATGCTCCTGTACACCTCCCCTCCATGACTCCTTCCTCCACAGCTGTCATCCTTATAGATCACAGGAGGCAGTCAGACCTGGAGGAGGAGGAGGGGGAGATCCTGTCTGTAGAGAGGAGGCAGCAGCTCCCAGCCTCCTCCTGTGCTGAATCTGGCAGCATTAACCATAAAGGTACCGTCACACGTGGCAATTTTGCAAGCAATTTCACTGGCAATTTGCAGGTTGCAGTGAAATCATGGACACATTGTTCCATTTCTACACGGCAACAAAACAGAACAATGTATCCATGATTTCACTGCAACCATCAAATTGCCAGTGAAATTGCTTGCAAAATTGCCGCGTGTGACGGTACCTTTAGGGAATGATGCGTTAACGCTGCTGATACAGTACTATGAGTGACAGACCCCCGAGCGCAGTCAAACGCTGGAATGCAAGTGCTGGAGTTTGAAACCTCACAGTATTTCCAAGTGCATCACATGATGTGGAAGCGCGCTTACATGCTGGCGTTTGACTGCACTCGGGGGTCTGTCACCCATAGCACTGTATCTGCAGTGTTAACGCATCATTCCCTTATGGTTACGCTGCGTTAATGCCGCTAGATTCTATCTGTTTAATGGAACTCCCCTAAACGCATTCCTAGCACTAGTATGACCCTAGCCTTATTTCACTACATATAGATTAAGTCTACGTTCACACATTTGCGTATTTTGTTGCGCTTTTTTGCACGCGTTTTTTGCTGTGATTTTCGGTCGCTCAAAAAAGTGCAAAAAAAGTCTTCTCCCCCTAAGCGCAGGTGATGTCACAGAGGGGAGGAAGAATCCTGCTTCCTCCTCCCCTCTGTGACATGTCTGCCAGCTCCCATTAGACTTCACAGTGTATTAATATACACTGCGAAACCCAAATTAAATAAAGCCAGAGGTATTTAATATAAAAAAGATGGAATACTTACCCGTCCACCGGATGTTCGGGAGCCGGGAGCAACCGCAGGTATCGAGCCGCTAGGACCTTGCATGATGTCAGAGTGACGTCACGGGCGCTGATTGGCCCGTATCACATGTCATGTGACTGCGAGCGGCCAATCAGCACCCGTGACGTCACTCTGACATCACGCAAGGTCCTAGCCATTTTATACCTCCGGCTGCTCCCGGCTCCCGAACATCCGGTGGACAGGTAAGTATTCCATCTTTTTTATTTTTAACACATTTCCTTAACTTTAATTTGGGTTTTGCAATGTACATCAATACATTGTGAAACCCAAAGGGGGCTGACATAGATGTCACAGAGGGGAGGAAGAACAAGATTCTTCCTCCCCTCTGTGACATCAGCACCGGCCCCTATGGGAAAAATCGCAGGCGGCGGTGCGTAAAGAATTGACATGGTCATTGTTTTTACGCCCGCGCCATTTCCCATAAAAGCGCCACGCTAAATTAAGCGGCGTCTGAACAGCAAAGTGATCTCACATTCACTTTACTGCAGACTGGACGCACTTGTGCATCTTTACGCTGGCAAAAAAGCACCCAAAAATGCGCAGTCTGTGAACGTAGCCTTAGTGATGAGTCTTGGATTAAGTTCCTCTCTGACACACACACACACACACACACACATACACACACACACACACACACACACACACACACAGTATATATGATCTATATGTAAAATACCTCATGAACGGAAGTATAAAATGACTTAAAGGGATCTTGTCACCCCCAAAACGGCTCCTAAGCTATTAAAACATGTCCCTGCAGCCTCCCATCAGTAATCCACCCAGGCGGGCCCATGTCGTCATGATAGCTCACTTTAATAGGCGTGATCTGCAAGCCATAATGTTATCAGCACCTTCCAGCGCTCCTCAGCGTGTGTGACGGGGCCAAATAACCAGCGATAAGCGGAGCAGGCTGGTAACCATGGTAAACAGCGGGCATCTAGGCAGTGCGCAGTGCCTAGTTACCTGATGTATACCCTGGTTACCAGCCGTATACCCCGGTTACCAGCCTGCTCCGCTTACAGGCTGGTATCCAAGGTACATAGCGCTGTGTCTAGTTAGCCGCTGTGTACCTTGGATACCAGCCTGTAAGCCGAGAAGGCTGGTAACCAAGGTATACATCAGGTAACCAGGCACTGCGCACTGCCTAGATGCCTGCTGTTTATCATGGTTACCAGCCTGGCAGCGAGAGCTAGACATCGTGAAAAGAATATTTTATTCTTTTCCATGGTGTCGCTGGTTCACTGGTCGTTGATCACTGGTGAGTCTGCCTGTGTGACAGCTCACCAGCAATCAGATACCGATCAGCTAGCGATGTCCCAGCGACCCGATCGTTGGTCGGATCGCTGGGACATCGTAGCGTGTAACGGGGCCTTTACACATGGTGGATGGATCAGCAATTTTCCTGCCACTCTAAACCTTTTAGGTCACACTGTCAAACACTGACAGAATGATTTAATTCAGCACGGCGGGATTGCGCTATTCACTGCCGACATCAGCGGCCCCATGTCGCAATCACAGGGCGTTAATGTGTTGCCATATCAGCATACAGGGTCTTCATCAGATCCCTGGCTGTCATGACTTCCTGTGCGCGATGCTTGAGCAGCATTGCTGACAGGAGATGATCATTTGTGCTGTGCAGAGCTGTGGATCATCAAGGCTCTGTTCAGCTCTAGCGATCAGACAGTGCATTGCTGAGGTGTCCTAAGGAGCCAAGTAAAACAAGGTAAAAGTGAATTTTCTTTTTTTAAATCTAGAAAAAAAAAAAAAAAAAAAATTCAAATCGCCCCCCTTTGCCCCATTGAAAATAAAACTATTGACAAAAAACAGAAATGCCCGATCCATCAAAAGATAAAATAAGTTTCACTGCACTTGGAATATTTTCCCATTTTTCAGTAACTATATATAGTGACAGAAAAATATCTCCTATCATTGGGATCGAGGATAAGCTGTTTTTTTTTTTTTTTTTTTTAAATATCCCTTTAAATGTATAAGGCCTCTATTTAGTGATTACACTAGGATGTTGAACTGCTGACTCTTATGGATTCTAAGGGTACCGTACAGGTCGCAATATCGTTTCCATATGCGTTTTTGTAACAGGTGTATTTTTGCAGCTCATTAGATGGCTGGCAACTGGAAAACACAGCACAAAAAAGCACAAGATAAGGCTAGGGTCACATTAGCGCTATTAGCTGTGCTCAGGGGGGTTCTGTTAAAAACATAGGATTTGGCAGGCTGGACGCAGTGTTACCGCCATCCAGCCTGCCAAATCCTACGTTTTTAACGGAACCCCCCTGAGCACAGCTAATAGCGCTAACGTGACCCTAGCCTAATTTACAGGGACTTTAATAAACACACTGAAAAACGCACATAGGCTAGGGTCACACCTGCGTCAGCTTTATAGCTGACAAATCCGCTTAAAGCTTAGTTTATGCCAGCCTGAGCGCATGGCGTTAACGGAATGTAACGCTGTGCTCAGGCAGTGTATTGATCGCTATGTTTACCTGTAAGCAGCACAGCCGGCAGCTTCATTCACAAGGACCGGACCTGCGCTTTTGCTGAGTGCACAGGAAACGCGGTTTGCAGTGTTTTTCTCGTCACATGACCCATCACATGGGAAAGGGGGCCCAGAGAGTCTAAACAGACCCAGGCCCTGGCTACCCTTAATCCACCCCTGGTCCACACCCCCATTTTTTTATTTTTTATTTATGCATAAAAATCCTGCACCCTGCTCACCCCGCAGCCCGCTCAGTCTACTTACCCCCTTTAACCCGCTTCACGCTCATCCTGCAACCTGCTCACCCCACAGCCTGCTCATTCCATAGCCTGATCCCTGAAGCCATGTCATGCTGCAGACCGATAACCCCAGCCTGGTCTCCCCACACCGCTCAGCCCACAGGTTGCTCACCTCATCGCCCGCTCAGCCCCCATCTGCTCACCCCGCAGACCACTTACCCCAAAGCCCTGTCCCAACAGACCACTCACCCCACAGCCCACTCATGCCATAGCCTGATGTCCCCACAGCCTGAAGACCCCTCAGCCCTGTACCCGCAGACCGCTCACCCCACAACCTTCTCACCCTGTAGCCCGGTCCCCACAGCCCGCTCACTTTGTAGCCTGCTCACCCCGCAGCCCACTAACCCCTCAGCCCACTCATTCCTCACCCTGCTCACCCCACAGCCAGCTTACCCCACAGCCCACTCACCCCACAGCCTACTAACCCTGCTCACTCCACAGCCCGGTTCCTGAAGCCCGTTCAACCTGCAACCCACTCACCCTACAGCCTGCTCAACTCATGGCCTGGTGACCCTGCAGCACAGTCCCAGCAGTCCAGTCATGCCACAGCCTGGTCACCGCGCTAACTCCGCAGCCCTCTCACCCTGCAGCCATGTCACCACAGCTCTCTCACTGCACAGCCCACTCACTCCACAACCCGCTAACCCCACAGCCCAATCACCCTGCAGCCCACTCACCCCGCAGCCTGCTCACTCCACAGCCCACTCACCCCACATTCCGCTCACCCTACAATACGCTTACCGAGCTCACCCCACAGCCCGCTCACCCCAGAGCTTGCTCACCCTGCTCCTGATGATGATGACAATGATGTTCATATCATACATGGTAATGGAGCAGATGAGGATGATAAGTCAACTCTATATTGTTTTGTTGGTAATCAGCGGGTGTGTCAGGAGCTCAGCTCCAATCCTCTACCTCCAACCATATGGTCACACCCCCCTTTTTTTCTTTTTACGTCTGCATAAATGATGTTCGTATCATGCATGATAATGGAGCAGATGATGATGATCATGATGATCGTATCATACATGATAAAGGAGCAGATGATGATGACGATAAGTCCACTCTATACGGTTTTGTTGGTAATCAGCTGGGTGTGTCAGGAGGTCAGCTGCAATCCTCTTCCTCCATGCAGTTGGTCACACACCCCATTTCTTTTCACTTCTGCATAAATGATGTCGTATCATGCATGATAATGGAGCAGATGATGATGACGATCATGTTCGTACCATACATGATAAAGGAGCCGATGATGTTGATAAGACCATTCTATACGTTGTTTTTGATAATCAGTGGGGTGTGTCAGGAGCTCAGCTTCAATCCTCTTCCTCCATCCAGTTGGTCACACACCCCATTTTTTTTTATTTCTGCATAAAAACCCTGTACCCTGCTCAACCTGCTTAATCCCATTACCCTGCAGCCCGTTCACCCCGCAACCTGCTCACCCTGCAGCCTGCTCACTCCACAGCCCTCTCACCCTGCATTCTGGACCCTGCAGCAAGCTCACTCTGCAGCCCGCTCACCCCACAGCCTGCTTATCCCGCAGCCTGGTCCCTGCAGCCCACTCATCCCGCAGACCGATCACCCCTCAGCTCGGACTCTACAGACCGCTCAGCCCACAGCCTGCTCATCCCACCGCCCGTTCACACCCACAGACCACTCACCCCTCAGCCCACTCATGCCATAGCCTGATCAACCCGCAGCCTGCTCACCCCCAAGTCCACTCACCCCACAACCTTCTCACCCCGCAGCCCAGTCCCCACAGCCTGAAGACCCCTCAGCCCAGTGCCTGCAGACCGCTCACCCCACAGCCTGCTTACTCGCAGTTCACTCATCCCAAAGCACGATCCCTACAAACTGATCACCTCACAGCCCGGTCCCTGCAGCCCACTTACTCGAAAGCCTTGCTCAACCCACAGCCCACTCACTCCACAGCCTGTTCACCCTGTAGCCCGGTCCACACAGCCTGCTCACTTTGCAGCCTGCTCACCCCGCAGCCCACTGACCCCCGCAGCCCACTCATCCCTCACCCTGCTCACCCCACAGCCAGCTTACCCAACAGCCCACTCACCTCACAGCCTACTAACCCTGCTCACTCCACAGCCTGGTTCCTGAAGCTCGTTCACCCTGCAACCCACTCACCCTACAGCCTGCTCAACTCATGGCCTGGTGACCCTGCAGTACAGTCCCAGCAGTCCACTCATGCCACAGCCTGGTCACTCCGCAGCCCTCTCACCCTGCAGCAATGTCACCACAGCTCTCTCACTGCACAGCCCACTCACTCCACAACCCGCTAACCCCACAGCCCAATCACCCTGCAGCCCACTCACCCCGCAGCCTGCTACACTCCACAGCCCACTCACCCCAAATTCCGCTCACCCTGCAATCCGCTTACCGAGCACAGCCCACAGCCCGCTCTCTCCGCAGCCCACTCACCCCAGAGCTTGCTCACCCTGCTCCTGATGATGATGACAATGATGTTCATATCATACATGGTAAAGGAGCTGATGTTGATGAAGATGCGTCCACTGTATATGGTTTTGTTGGTAATCAGCGGGTGTGTCAGACGCTCAGCTCCAGTCCTCTTCCTCCATCCAGTTGGTCACACATCCCATTTTATTTTTTTTCACTTCTGCATAAATGATGTTCGTATCATGAATGATAATGGAGCAGGTCATGGTGATGATATTGATGTTCGTTCCATACATGATAAAGGATTAGATGATGATGGCGATAAGTCCACTCTATACGGTTTTGTTGGTAATCAGCGGGGTGTGTCAGGAGCTCAGCTGCAATCCTCTTCCTCCATCCAGTTGGTCACACATCCCATTTTTTTCATTTCTGCATAAAAACCCTGCAGCCCGTTCACCCCGCAAACTCCTCACCCTGCATTCTGGACCCTGCAGCAAGCTCACTCTGCAGCCCGCTCACCCCACAGCCTGCTTATCCCGCAGCCTGGTCTCTGCAGGACCGATCACCCCTCAGCTCGGTTTCTACAGACCGCTCAGCCCACAGCCTGCTCACCCCACCGCCCGTTCACCCCACAGACTACTCACCCGTCAGCCCGCTCATGCCAAAGCCTGATCACCCCGCAGCCTGCTCACCCCAAAGTCCACTCACCCCGCAGCCCTGTCCCCACAGCCCGATGACCCCTCAGCCCACTCACCCCTCAACCCAGTCTCTGCAGCCCACTCACCCCGCAGATGGCTCACCCTGAAGCCTGCTCACCCCACAGCCTGCTTACCCACAGTTTACTCATCCCAAAGCCGCATCCCTACAGACCGCTCACCCCACAGCCTGGTCCCTGCAGCCCACTCCCTCAAAAGCCTTGATCACCCCACAGCCCGCTCACTCCACAGCCTGCTCACCACGCATCCCGGTCCCCACAGCCCACTCACTCCACAGCCTGCACACCCCAAAGTCTGCTCCCTCTGCAGCCCGGTCCCCACAGCCCACTCCCTTCACAGCTTGCTCAGCCCGATCACCGCAGCACGTTGACCCCTCAGCCCATTCACCCCTCATCCTACTCACCCCACAGCCAGCTTACCCTACAGCCCACTCACCACACAGCCTACTATCCCTGCTCACACCAAAGCCCAGTTCCTGAAGCCCACTCATCCTACAGCCCGCTCAACCCACGGCCTGGTCACCCTGCAGCACAGTCCCAGCAGCCCTCTCAGGCCACAGCCCGCTCACCCCACTATCCCCGCAGCCCTCTCACCCTGCAGCCATGTCCCAACAGTCCACTCACTGCACAGCCCACTCACCCCACAACCCGCTCACCCCACAGCCCGAACACACTGCAGCCCTCTCACCCTGCAGCTTGCTCAGTCCACAGCCCATTTCAACTCGCAACCCGCTCACCCTACAGTCCGCTCAACCTGCAACCCACTTACCGAGCTCATCCCGCTGCCCGCTTATCCCGCAGCCCACTCACCCCAGAGCTTGCTCACACTGCTCATGATTTTGATGACAATGCTGTTCGTATCATGCACAATATAGGAGTCGATGATGATAACTATAAATCCACTCTATACGGTTTTGTTGGTAATCAGTGGGGTGTGTCAGGAGCTCAGCTCCAATCCTCATCCTCCATCCAGTTTGTCACACACACCCTTTTTTTCTTTTTACTTCTGCATAAATGATGTTTGTATCATGCATGATAATGGAGCAGATGATGATGATGAGGATGTTTTTATTATCTACTATATAAAACCCGGAGCCACTTCCGTCTTCAAGGGACACACGACGGAAGTGGCTTGGGCACTACACCCGCTCAAGGTGATCCAAGATAGCGCCCACCGCGAGCCGCTGTCAAAACGGCGAGCGGTGGTGCGGTGGCGCCCACCAGATCCCCGAGTGGTGGGCGCAGGAGCGTCCACCGCGAGCCGCTATCCCGCCACCAGACCCCCGAGCGGTGGGCGCAGGAGCACCCACAGCCCTCCAGCCTCCCCTGTCCTCAGCCCTCCAGTCTCCCCTGTCCTCAGCCCTCCAGCCTCCCCTGTCCTCAGCCCTCCAGCCTCCCCTGTCCTCAGCCCTCCAGCCTCCGCTCTCCACAGCCCTCCAGCCTCCGCTCTCCACAGCCCTCCAGCCTCCGCTCTCCTCAGCCCTCCAGCCTCCGCTCTCCTCAGCCCTCCAGCCTCCGCTCTCCTCAGCCTCCAGCCTCCGCTCTCCTCAGCCCTCCAGCCTCCGCTCTCCTCAGCCCTCCAGCCTCCGCCTCTCCTCAGCCCTCCAGCCTCCGCTCTCCTCAGCCCTCCAGCCTCCGCTCTCCTCAGCCCTCCAGCCTCCGCTTCCTCAGCCCTCCAGCCTCCGCTCTCCTCAGCCCTCCAGCCTCCGCTCTCCTCAGCCCTCCAACCTCCGCTCTCCTCAGCCCTCCAGCCTCCCCTGTCCTCCATCTCCTCCTCCATCTCCTCCTCCATCTCCTCCTCCTCCTCCTTCTCCATCTCCTCCTCCATCTCCATCTCCTTCTCCATCTCCTCCTCCTCCATCTCCTCCTCCATCTCCTTCTCCATCTCCACCTCCATCTCCATCTCCTCCTCCATCTCCTCCTCCATCTCCTTCTTCATCTCCATCTCCATCTCCATCTCCTCCTCCATCTCCTCCTCCATCTCCATCTTCATCTCCATCTCCATCTCCTCCACCTCCTCCATCTCCTCCACCGCCTCCATCTCCTCCTCCTCCATCTCCTCCTCCATCTCCTTCTCCATCTTCTCCTTCATCTCCATCTCCTTCTCCATCTCCTCCTCCATCTCCATCTCCTCCTCCATCCCCTCCTCCATTTCCTCCTCCATCTACTCCTCCTCCATCTACTCCTCCTCCATCTCCTCCTCCTCCATCTCCTCCTTCATCTCCATCTCCTCCTTCATCTCCATCTCCTCCTCCATCTCCTCCTCCATCTCCATCTCCTCCTCCATCTCCATCTCCTCCTCCATCTCCTCCTCCTCCTCCATCTCCTCCTCCTACTCCGTCTACTCCTCCTCCTCCGTCTCCATCTCCTCCTCCGTCTCCATCTCCTCCTCTGTCTCCATCTCCTCCTCCATCTCCTCCTCCATCTCCTCCTCCTCCATCTCCTCCTCCTCCATCTCCTCCTCCATCTCCATCTCCTCCTCCATCTCCATCTCCTCCTCCATCTCCTCCTCCATCTCCATCTCCATCTCCTCCTCCATCTCCATCTCCATCTCCTCCTCCATCTCCTCCTCCTCCATCTGCATCTCTTCCTCCATCTCCATTTCCTCCTCCTTCTCCATCTCCTCCTCCATCTCCTCCGCCATCTCCATCTCCTCCTCCATCTCCATCTTCTCCTCCATCATCTCCTCCTCCATCATCTCCTCCTCCATCTCCTCCTCCATCTCCTCCTCCATCTCCTCCTCCTCCATCTCCTCCTCCATCTCCATCTCCTCCTCCATCATCTCCTCCTCCATCATCTCCTCCTCCATCTCCTCCTCCTCCATCTCCTCCTCCTCCATCTCCTCCTCCATCTCCTCCTCCTCCATCTCCTCCTCCTCCATCTCCTCCTCCTCCATCTCCTCCTCCATCTCCATCTCCTCCTCTATCTCCATCTCCTCCTCCTCCATCTCCTCCTCCATATCCTCCTGTCATGAAAATGAATATTGCTCATGATTTTTTCTGCAGAGACAGATCTACTCCCTCATCCCTCCCCCCTTTTTTTAGCTGGTTTGTAAGTAGCTTACAGAGAAACACTGTTGGCCTCCCCCCAACCAAACTATTTACGATGGTTCGTAAACCCAGAGCCAGAGCTGGACAACCCAGTCCAAACCAGTTTTGTTTCTACCAAAGAAACCAAGTCCTTTGTCTAAAAGTCACCGTGGTTTCAATATCGAATTTAAGACGACCCGATCATACCACAAACACATAATGCATATTTTTAGATTACTTGCCGTATTATGTATTCAATGATGTATTTTGTACAGTCATACAACGATCAGGAACCTGGGAAGGGATTGCTGGCATTCCAAATAAGACCATCAAGTCATATTTGGTATCAAACTTCTCAGAATCACCTGACCTGGAAAATGAGCCATATCTTATGTCTGTGAGCCAACCCCATCTCTACATATGGAAAAATGGGGATTCATTAAGCCTGGTGAGAGAGGATGGCTCAGCAGACACGCCTACAAAGGAGGGCTCACTTTGCGAAGGGGGGTCAAGGATTTCTCCTGGTTAATAAAAGCAAAGAGGACATTTTTGGGGCATTCTGCTCTTGAGGTCTGACAGTCAACACCAGCTAACTGTCGACAGAATCTACCCATCCAGGAGAAGGGCCTCCTCCAAGAAACTAAGCACCAAGCCTGACTAGGTCTGAAACTTTTCTTACGTTATTCCTTTTATTTTTTATAACTGTTATTCATACATGTAATACTGTCTCTTATATAATATTCTGTACCGCTTTTATAATCACTGCCTATTTCTGAGGAGTAAACTATTTTAATTTACTAGTCGCGATCTCCTTGTCCTATGAACGATTTATCACGTCCTCCCTGCTCATTTTTACGCTATCATACAGGTACCCGGTCTACCTTGAAGACCGGTGGTGGCAGCATATCGTTTTGTGTATTGTGTATCCCGCTGAGGATTCCCAAGGGCGCCTGCAGCTCATTCAGCAATACCAGGAGGCTGCAGAGCGGCGAGCCGAGCGAGAGGCTGCAGAGCGACGGGCTGAGGCCCAAGCTCAGAGAGAGCACGACCTGCGGATGGCCGAGCTGGAAAGGCAGTCATCTACCCCATTGAACTCTGAATCGACCCGTTCAACCACCTTCCAGCCAAATCCCAAGCATTTCCCTGTGCTGGATGACAACGGTGATCTGGACATTTTCCTGAGGGGGTTTGAGAAGGCTTGCTTACAGTACCAGCTGCCGAATGACCAGTATGCCCCGTACCTCATTTCGGCGCTGAGAGACAAAGCTCTGGCGGCGTTTGTGGCTCTTCCTCGAGAGCTAGATGGGAACTATACAGCCATTAAGGAGGCTCTAATCCAGAGGTTCCAGCTGACTCCTGAGGTGTACCGCAGAAAGTTCCGGAACCTCCAGCGTGGACCACACGACAGCTATAGTGATGTGGTCCACGGGCTCAGAACCAACTTTGAGCAGTGGATTCAAGGACTGAAAGTGACCACCTTTGAGCAGATAAAGGATCTGATGGTGAAAGACCAGTTCCTGCATCTTTGCCCCACGGAGGTGCGACAGTTCGTGATGGATCGGGAGCCACCAGATGCGAACAAAGCAGCGCAGATCGCAGACACCTACGAGGCCAACAGGAGACCAGAGGGACGGAAGCCGATCATCACCAACTGGAAGGGGGGTAAGCAGATGACCACCATCCCTGCCCCTGCCAGCCGACCTTCTGGAGGCCTTGGCCCCCCTGCCAACCCCACTCGGCCGGTATCCGATCAGGTGTTACTTCTGCAACCAGACCGGTCATCTCAGTGCCACTTGCCCAGAGAAGCAGAGGAAGAATCTACCACCCAAGGCTCCAGGGCAGAAGGCATCAGTTTTTTTTGTGGGTGGGTCGGTTGGGAGGGCCTGTGAAAATTTGCAGTCTGTCACTGTGGGGGACACTGTCACTGTGGGCCTCAAGGACACTGGGGCCGAACGAACCCTCATCCGACCTGAACTGGTGTCCACGGAACAGTTTATCCCAGGAAAGACTCTGACTGTCACCGGGATTGGGGGTGTCCGCTGTCCCCTGCCAATGGCCCGGGTGTTTATTGATTGGGGTGCGGGGAGTGGGGTGAAGGAAGTGGGGGTGTCCGAAAACTTGCCCACAAATGTTTTACTGGGGACTGATTTGGGGAAAATGTTCGCTTATTATGTCCCTGACTCCCCTCCCCGATCTGATATGGTTGGTAAGGTCAATGCTTTAACTGAAGATGTTGATGATGATGATAATGATGTTGATGATGATGACGATGATGATGATGATGATGTATCAGGAGGTACAGGAGAACTCAGCCATGTCACTCTGCGGGGTGATATTGCTGAGGATCCCCTACCAGGAGCAAGTGTTAGTGCTAAGGGTGATGGGAAGAGTCCCGGGGCCCATAAAGCGGGGAGTGCCATGCAGCTGATCAGTGTCACCACAGACGGTGACAGGGCTGATGGTAGCTGCCCCATGATGAGCACTGCTCCTGAGGTAACAGGGGATGATGGGGAAGTAGTACCCACAGCCAGGCAGGCTGATGGGACGGTGTTATTCCCCGGGAAGACGGCCTACATAGCCGCCGTCACCCGCAGTCAGAGTGCCCAGAATGCCAGGAACCCCCTGCCTTCTGGACCCTCCTCAGCCAGAGGAATAACCGAACCGGTTCCGGACCCAGAGCAGGTCCCAGAGAGTCCCGAGGAGGATGTGGCCTTAAAGTCCCTCCTGGCTGCCTCCAGCCAGGAGTTTCAGGCAGCTCTGCATACAGATGCTAGCCTAGAGACGTTAAGGATCCTCGCCAGTAAGTCCCCCTCTGAGACGGATAAGGAGAGGGTACTCTGGGACCAAGGAAGGTTGTATCGGGAGACTGTGCCCGGTACACCCCAACAGGATTGGCCTAGAGAACGACAGCTGGTCGTTCCCTACCAATTCAGGGAGGAGTTGTTGCGGATTGCCCATGAGATCCCACTTGCTGGACACTTGGGGGTTAGCAAAACCAAGGCCCGGTTGTCGCACCACTTCTATTGGCCCAAAATGGGGACAGATGTGAAAAACTACTGCAGCTCCTGTATCACGTGCCAAAGAGTGGGAAAGGCAGGGCCGGCTCCTAAAGCACCCCTGAACTCTTTGCCAGTGATAGAGGAGCCTTTCCAGCGGATTGCTGTGGATATCGTGGGACCACTGCCCATACCCAGCAGTTCTGGAAAGCGATACATCCTCACTGTGGTAGACTTTGCTACCCGGTATCCAGAGGCAGTAGCTCTGTCTTCAATTAGGGCAGATAAGGTGGCGGATGCCCTGTTGGCCATCTTTTCCCGAGTAGGATTTCCCAGGGAGATGCTTACCGACCAGGAGACCCAGTTCATGTCTGGCATAATGAAGGCCCTCTGTAAGAAAATGCAGGGGCAGCATCTGGTATCAAGTGCGTATCATCCGCAAACAAATGGTTTGTGCGAACGCTTCAATGCCACCCTCAAACAGATGTTGAAAATGCTGGTTGAGTCCCAGGGACGCGACTGGGAACGTTACCTCCCACACCTGCTATTTGCTTACCGAGAGGTTCCACAGGCCTCGACCGGGTTCTCTCCCTTCGAGCTCCTGTATGGCAGACGGGTCCGGGGACCCCTTGGTTTAGTAAGAGAATCCTGGGAAGAGGAGCAGAGCACCCCAGGAGTGTCCATCGTGGAGTATGTCATGCGTTTCCGTGACAAAATGCAGACCTTGACGCAGTTGGTGAATGTCAACATGGCGCAAGCCCAGGCTGACCAGAAGCATTGGTACGACCAGAACGCCCGCGAGCGGACCTACCGGGTGGGTCAGATGGTGTGGGTGCTGGTCCCCGTACCAAAGGACAAGCTTCAGGCAGCCTGGGAGGGCCCTTACGTCATTCACCAACAGCTCAACTCAGTCACCTACGTGGTCACCCTCGACCCCGAGCGGGGTAGGCGGAAGGCCTTTCACGTCAACATGATGAAGGCTCATCAAGAACGTGGGCCCTGTGTCCTACCGGTCTGCAACCTGCCCGAGGATGGGGAGGAAGATCCCCTCCTGGACATGTTGGCCCAAGCGAAGGCCAGCGGGTCCATTGAGGATGTGGAGATAAGCACCTTGCTATCCACAAGCCAGCGGTCTCAAATGCGAGCGGTGTTGGAATCCTTCCAAGTCATGTTCACCAACATACCTGGAAGGACGGCGGTGGCGGTCCATGAGGTGGACACCGGTAATCATGCCCCACTCCGGCGGACAGCCTATCGAATCTCCGACGAGGTGCAGCACGTCATGCGCCAGGAGATCGATGAGATGCTGAAGTTGGGAGTGATTACCGAGTCCAAGAGCGCGTGGGCCTCACCTGTAGTCCTGGTGCCAAAGAAGGACCGGACCACCCGATTCTGTGTGGACTACAGGGGGCTCAACGCTATCACGGCCTCCGATGCACAACCAATGCCCCGCATTGAGGAGTTGCTGGAGCGGTTAGCTAGTGCAAGCTATCTCTCCATTATGGATCTGAGTCGGGGATATTGGCAGATCCCCCTGAGCCCTGAGGCCCAGGAGAGGTCAGCCTTTATCACCCCCTTTGGATTGTACGAATCCACGGTCATCGCCATTCGGCATGAAAAATGCCCCGGCCACTTTCCAGAAAATGGTTAACTCCCTGCTCCTGGGACTGGAGAGGTACGCGGTGGCGTACCTGGATGACATTGCCGTCTTCAGTCCCACCTGGGGGGATCACCTCAAGCATCTGCGGCAGTTGCTTGGGCGCATCCGCCAGGCAGGCTTGACCATTAAGCCAGGAAAGTGCCAAATGGGCATGAACGAGGTTCACTACCTGGGGCACCGGGTAGGCGGGGGCACGCTGAAACCAGAGCCCGGGAAAGTGGACGCTATCGTGTCCTGGCCCACCCCCAGGACCAAAAAGCAGGTGCTGTCCTTCTTGGGCACTGCAGGGTACTATAGGCGCTTTGTGCCAAACTATAGTAGCCTTGCGAAGCCTCTCACAGACCTCACCAAGAGGAACCTACCCCATGCAGTCGATTGGACCGAGGCCTGCGAGGTCGCCTTCCAGGCTCTGAAGACGGCCCTGAGCAGCTCCCCTGTGTTGAGGGCGATTGACGGCAAACAGCCATTCCTAGTACAGACTGATGCTAGTGAGTTTGGCCTCGGAGCTGTGCTCAGCCAGGTCGACTCAAGGAACCAAGAGCACCCAGTGTTGTACCTCAGCCGAAAGCTCCTCCCGAGGGAAGTGGCCTATTCCACGATAGAGAAGGAGTGTCTGGCCATTGTATGGGCCCTGCAACGCTTGCAGCCCTACCTGTACGGGCGCCCCTTCACTGTCGTGACTGACCACAACCCCCTGAGCTGGCTGAACTCCTTGTCCGGTACCAACGGGAGGTTGCTACGCTGGAGCCTCACGCTCCAGCAGTACGACTTTACCGTGCAGCACCAAAAAGGCAGCGAGCATGGCAACGCCGATGGGTTATCCCGGCGGGGAGAGCCCACAGGGACACGCTTGGAGGAGTACCGAGAGGTTCTTCCTCCATAGCGTCATCGAAAAGGGGGAGGTGTCATGAAAATGAATATTGCTCATGATTTTTTCTGCAGAGACAGATCTACTCCCTCATCCCTCCCCCCTTTTTTTAGCTGGTTTGTAAGTAGCTTACAGAGAAACACTGTTGGCCTCCCCCCAACCAAACTATTTACGATGGTCGTAAACCCAGAGCCAGAGCTGGACAACCCAGTCCAAACCAGTTTTGTTTCTACCAAAGAAACCAAGTCCTTTGTCTAAAAGTCACCGTGGTTTCAATATCGAATTTAAGACGACCCGATCATACCACAAACACATAATGCATATTTTTAGATTACTTGCCGTATTATGTATTCAATGATGTATTTTGTACAGTCATACAACGATCAGGAACCTGGGAAGGGATTGCTGGCATTCCAAATAAGACCATCAAGTCATATTTGGTATCAAACTTCTCAGAATCACCTGACCTGGAAAATGAGCCATATCTTATGTCTGTGAGCCAACCCCATCTCTACATATGGAAAAATGGGGATTCATTAAGCCTGGTGAGAGAGGATGGCTCAGCAGACACGCCTACAAAGGAGGGCTCACTTTGCGAAGGGGGTCAAGGATTTCTCCTGGTTAATAAAAGCAAAGAGGACATTTTTGGGGCATTCTGCTCTTGAGGTCTGACAGTCAACACCAGCTAACTGTCGACAGAATCTACCCATCCAGGAGAAGGGCCTCCTCCAAGAAACTAAGCACCAAGCCTGACTAGGTCTGAAACTTTTCTTACGTTATTCCTTTTATTTTTATAACTGTTATTCATACATGTAATACTGTCTCTTATATAATATTCTGTACCGCTTTTATAATCACTGCCTATTTCTGAGGAGTAAACTATTTTAATTTACTAGTCGCGATCTCCTTGTCCTATGAACGATTTATCACGTCCTCCCTGCTCATTTTTACGCTATCATACAGGTACCCCGGTCTACCTTGAAGACCGGTGGTGGCAGCATATCGTTTTGTGTATTTATGTGATATTGTGGGCGTGAGGGTGACTGGATCGAGGTATATATATGTTCCTGGAAGGAACTGGAGGTATATATACATCCTGTCACATCACGGGCCGCAATAGACCACATAAAGTAGAGCAGCTGGGCTCCCTCCTTATCCTCTGGCAGTACCGGATTTGGCCAGCAGTCTAAGGGGGCGCCAGAGAGCTGCAGGTCCTGACTAAGCTAATCTTGACACCTCCTCCTCCTCCTCCATCTCCTTCCCCATCTCCTCCTCCTCCTCCATCTCCTCCATCTCCATCTCCTTCTCCATCTCCATCTCCTCCTCCATCTCCCCCTCCATCTCCTCCTCCATCTCCTCCTCCATCTCCTCCTCCATCTCCTCCTCCACCTTCATCTCCTCCTCCATCTCCATCTCCTCCTCCATCTCCATCTCCATTTCCTCCTCCATCTCCATCTCCTCCATCTCCATCTACTCCTTCATCTCCTCCTCCTCCATCTCCTCCTCCATCTCCATCTCCTCCTCTGTCTCCATCTCCTCCTCCATCTCCATCTCCTCCTCTGTCTCCATCTCCTCCTCCATCTCCATCTCCTCCTCCATCTTCATCTCTTTCTCCATCTCCTCCTCCATCTCCATCTCCTCCTCCATCTCCATCTCCTCCTCCATCTCCTCCTCCATCTCCATCTCCTCCTCCTCCTCCATCTCCTCCTCCGTCTCCTCCTCCTCCTCCTCCTCCGTCTCCTCCTCCTCCTCCGTCTCCATCTCCTCCTCCGTCTCCATCTCCTCCTCTGTCTCCATCTCCTCCTCCATCTGCATCTCCTCCTCCATCTCCTCCTCCATCTCCATCTCCTCCTCTGTCTCCATCTCCTCCTCCATCTCCATCTTCATCTCCTTCTCCATCTCCTCCATTTCCATCTCCTCCTCCATCTCCTCCATCTCCTCCTCCATCTCCATCTCCTCCTCCATCTCCTCCATTTCCTCCTCCATCTCCATCTCCTCCTCCATCTCCATCTACTCCTCCTCCATCTCCTCCTCCATCTCCACCTTCATCTCCATCTCCTCCTCCATCTCCTCCTCCATCTCCATCTCCTCCATCTCCTCCTCCATCTCCATCTCCTCCTCCATCTCCCTCCTCCATCTCCTCCTCCTCTCCTCTCCTCCTCCATCTCATCTCCTCCTCCCTCTCCTCCTCCATCTCCTCCTCTCCATCTCTCCTCCTCCATCTCCTCCTCCATCTCCTCCTTCCATCTCCTCCTCTCCATCCTCCTCCCTCCTCCTCCATCTCCTCCTCCTCCATCTCCTCCCTCCTCCTCCTCCTCCACTCTCTCTCCTCCTCCTCTCCCATCTCCTCTCCTCCTCCTCTCCTCTCCTCCATCTCCCTCTCCTCCTCCTCTCCTCTCTCCTCTCCATCCTCCTCTCCTCCTCCTCCTCTCTCCTCCATCTCTCTCCTCCTCCATCTCCTCTCCTCCCATCTCCTCCTCTCCCTCCTCCATCTCCTCTCTCCTCCTCCATCTCTCCTCCTCCTCTCCTCTCCTCCTCCATCTCCTCTCTCCTCCTCCATCTCCTCTCCATCTCCTCCTCCTCATCCTTCCTCCCTCCATCTCTCCTCCTCCTCTCCTCCCTCCATCTCTCTCCCTCCTCCATCTCCTCCTCCTCTCCTCCTCCTCTCTCCTCCTCCTCTCCATCTCCTCCTCTCTCCACTCTCCTCTCCTCCTCCTCCTCTCTCCTCTCTCCTCTCTCCATCTCCTCCTCCATCTCCCTCCATCTCCTCCCTCCTCCTCTCCATCTCTCCTCCTTCCTCTCTCCTCCTCCATCTCCTCCTCTCTCTCCTCCTCCATCTCCTCCTCCTCCTCTCCTCCTCCTCCATCTCCTCCTCCTCCTTCCTCTCCTCCTTCCTCCTCCTCCTCCTTCCTCTCCTCCTCTCCTCCTCCTCTCCTCCATCTCCTCTCTCCTCCTCCATCTCTCCTCTCTCCTCTCCTCTCCTCCTCCTCCATCTCCTCCTCCTCCATCTCCTCTCCCTCCTCCCATCTCTCCTTCCTCCTCCTCTCCTCCCTCCTCCTCCTTCTCCTCCTCCATCTTCCTTCTCCTCTCCTCTCCCCTCTCCATCTCTCCTCCCTCCATCTTCTCCTCCTCCATCTCTCCTCTCCCTCCTCTCTCCTCCTCCTCTCCTCCTTCCATCTCCTCTCCTCTCCATCTCCCTCCATCTCCTCTCCTCCTCCTCCTCTCCCATCTCTCCTCCTCCTCCATCTCTCTCCTCCATCTCTCCTCCTCCTCTTCCTCCCCCACTCTTCCTCCTTCTCTCCTCCTCCATCTCTTCCTCCTCCTCCATCTTTCCCTCTCTCTCCATCTCCTCTCTCACTCTCCTCTCTTCCTCTCCTCCTTCCTCCCTCTCTCCTTCCTCCTCCTCCTCTCTCCTCCTCTCCTCCTCCCTCCTCTCCCTCCTCCTCTCCCCTCTCCCTCTCCTCTCCTCATCTCCTCCTCCTCTCCCCCTCCTCCATCTCCTCTCCATCCTCTCCTTCTCCTCTCTCCATCTCCTCCTCTTCCTCTCCTCCTCCTCTCCTCCCCTTCCTCCTCTCCTCTCATCTCCCCTCCTCCCTCTCCTCCTCCTTCTCCTCCTCTCCATCTCCTCCTCTCCCTCCTCCTCCTCCTCTCCTCTCTCCTCCTCCTCCATCTCCTCTCCTCCTCCTCCTCCTCTCTCCATCTCCTCCTCTCTCCTTCCTCTCCTCCATCCCTCCTCCTCTCTCTCTCCATCCTCCTCCTCCATCTCCTCCTCTCCTCCTCCTCTCCTTCCATCTCCTCCTCCATCTCTCCTCCTCCTCCTCCATCTCCTCCTCCTCCATCTTCCTCTCCTCTCCTCTCCTCCCCTCTCCTCCTCTCCTCCATCTCTCCTCCTCCTCTCTCCATCTCCTCTCTCTCCATCCCTCTCCTCCATCTCTCCTCCTCCATCCTCCTCCTCTCTCCTCCTCCTCATCCTCCTCCTCTCTCCTCCTCCATCTCCTCTCCCTCCTCCATCTCCTCTCCCCTCTATCTCCTCCTCCTCCATCTCCTCCTCCTCCTCTCCTCCTCCTCCATCTCCTCCTCCTCCTCTCCCTCTCCTCCATCTTCCTCCTCCTCCTCTCCCTCTCCTCCTTCTCCTCCTCCTCCTCTCCCATCTCATCCTCCATCTCCTCCTCCTCCTCCATCTCCTTCTCCTCCTCCTCCATCTCCTCCTCCTCCATCTCCTCCTCTCCTCCTCCATTCCTCCTTCATCTCCTCCTCCATCTCCTCCTCCTCCTCCTCCATCTCCTCCTCCTCCTCCTCCATCTCCTCCTCCATCTCCCTCCTCCTCCTCCATCTCCTCCTCTCCATCTCTTCCTTCTCCTCTTCCATCTCCTCCTTCTCCATCTCCTCCTCCTCCATCTCTCCTCCTCCATCTCCTCCTCCATCTCCTCCTCCCTCTCCTCCTCCTCCATCTCCTCCATCTCCATCTCCTCCCCTCTCCTTCTCCTCCATCTCCTCCTCCTCCTCTCCTCCTCCTCCACCCTCCTCCTCCTCCATCTCCTCCTCTCCTCTCCTCCTCCTCCTCCTCCATCTCCT
>JARQOC010000009.1:81882328-81884828 GCA_033576535.1 Allobates femoralis
AAGAGGAGATGGGGAGGAGGAGGAGGAAAAAAAAGGGGAAATGGGGGGGAGGGGGGGGGAAAGGGGGAAAAAGAGGAGGGGAGGAGGAGGAGGAGGAGGGAAGAAGAGGGATGGGGAGGAGGAGGGGGGGGAAAAAGAAAGAGAGGAGATGGAGGAGGAGGAGGAGGGGAAAAGAAAAGAGGGAGGGGAGGAGGAGGAGGAAGGAGAAGAGGAGAGGGGGAAAGGAGGAGGAGGAGGAGGAAGAAGAGGGGGAGAGGAGGAGGAGGAGGGGGGGGAAAGAAGAGGAGGGGAGGAGGAGGAGGAGGAGGAAGAAGAAGAAGGGGAGGGAGGGGAGGAGGGAAGGAGAGGAGTGGGGGAGGGGGGGGGAAAAAAAGGGAAGAGGGGGAAGGGAGGAGGAGGAGGAGGGGGAAGGAAGAAGAAAAAGGGAGGGGGGAGGGGGGGAGGGAAGAAGAAGGGAGTGGAGGAGGAGGGGAGGAGGGGAAGGGGGAAGGAGGAGGGCGGAGGGGGGGAAAGGGGGAAAGGGGAGGGGGAGATGGAGGGGGAAAAAGGGAGGGTGGAGGGGGAGGGGAGGAAAAGAAGGGGAAGGTGGGGGGGGAGGGGGAGGAAGAAAAAGGGGATGGGGGAGGAGGAGGGAAAAGGGGGGGGAGGAGGAGGGGGAAAAAGAGGAGGGGAGGAGGAGGGGGAAAGGAAGGAAGAGGAGGGAGGAGGAGGAGGGGGGAGGAGAAAAAGAGGAGGGGGGAGGGGGAGGGGGAAGAAGGAGGGAGGGGGGGAGGAGGGGGGGGGAGAAGAGGGATGGGAGGAGTGGGGAAAGGGAAGAAGAGGAGATGGAGGAGGAGGAGGAGGAAGAGGAAGAGAGAGGAGGAAGAGGAAAAGGAGGAGGAGGAGGAGGGGGAAAGGAAAGAAGAGGAGAGATGGAGGAGGAGGAGGAAAGAGAAGAAGAGGAGTGGAGGGGAGGAGGAGGAGGAAGGAAGAGGAGATGAGGAGAGGAGGGGGAAAAGAAAGAAGAGGAGATGGAGGAGGAGGGGGGCGGAAAGAAGAAGAGGAGATGGAGGAGGAGGAGGAGGAGGAGGAGGAGGAGGAGGAGGAGGAGGGAGGAAAAGGGAGGAGTGAGGAGGAGGAGGAAGAAGAAGGGGGAAAGGGGGAGGAGATGGGAGGAGAGGAGGAGAGGAGGAGGAAGAAGAAGAGAGAGATGGAGAGGAGGAGGAGGAAGAAGAAGAGGAGGAGGAGGAGGAGGAGGAAGAAGAAGAGGAGATGGAGGAGGAGAGAGGAAGATGAAGAGGAGTGAGGAGGAGGAAGGAGGAAGAAGAGGAGATGGAGAGGAGGAGGGGAGAAGAGAAGAAGAGGAGATGGAGGAGGAGGAGAGGAAGAAGAGGAGATGGAGGAGGAGGAGGAGGAAGAGAAGAGGAGATGGAGGAGGAGGAGGAAGAAGAAGAGGAGGATGGAGGAGGAGGAGGAGGAGGAGGGGGAGGAGGAGGAGGAAAAAGAGGAGGAGGAGGAGGAGGAGGAGGGAAGAAGAGGAGGGGGGAGGAGGGGGAAAAAGAAAAAGGAATGGAGGAGGAGGAGGGAGAGGGAAGGAGGGGGAAAGAAAAAAAGGGAGATGGAGGGGGAGGGGGAAAAAGAGAGGGAGGGGGGAGGAGGAGGAAGAAAAAAAGGGAGGAGATGGAGGGGGAGGAGGAGGAAGAAAAAGGGGAAATGGAGGAGGAGGGAGGAGAGGAGGAGAGGAGGAAGAGGGGAAAAGGGAGAGGAAAGGAGGAAGGGAGGAGAAGAAGAAGAGGAGATGGAGGAGGGGAAGAGAAGAGGAGGGGGAAGAGGAGGGAGGAGAGGAGGAGGGGGAAAAGAAGAAGAGGAATGGAGGAGGAGGAGGGGAAGAAGAAGGGGAATGGGGGAGGGGAAAAAGAAGAGCAAGGAGGGGAGGGAGGGAGGGAAGGGGGGGGAAGAAAAGGGAGATGGAGGAGGAGGAGGAAGGAAAGAGGGGGAGATGGAGGAAAAGGGGAGAAGAAGAAGATGGAGGAGGAGGGGGGGGAGGAAAAGAAGAGGAGTGGGGGAGGGGGAGGAGGAAGAAGAGGAGTGGAGAGGAGGGGAGGGGGAAAAAGGGGAAGAGGGATGGAGGAGGAGGAGGAGGAGGGGGAGGAAAAGGAATGGAGGAGAGGGGGAAGAAGAAGAGGAGATGGAAGGAGGAGGAGGAAGAAAAGGGAGATGGAGGAGGAGGAGGAAAGAAGAAGAGGAGTGGGGGGAGGGAGGAGGGAGGGGGGGAGGAGGAGGGGAAAAAGGAGGAGAGGAGGAGGAGGGGGAGGAGGAAGAAAAGAAGAGGAGATGGAGGAGGAGGAGGAGGAGGAAGAAGAAGAAGGGAGATGGAGGAGGAGGAAAAGAAGAGGGTGGAGGAGGGGGGAGGAGGGAAAAGGGAAGGGGAGGAGGAGGGGGAGATGGAGGAGGGGAGGAGGAGGGGGGAGAAGAAGAGGAGATGGAGAGGAGGGGGGAGGGGAAGAAGAAGAGGAGATGG
>JARQOC010000009.1:81889828-81912328 GCA_033576535.1 Allobates femoralis
AAAAAAAAAAAAAAGGGGGTTTAAAAAGAAAAAAAAAAAAGGGGGGAAAAAAGGAAAAAAAAAAAAATGGGGGGGAGGAAGAAAAAAAAAAAGAAAAGGGGGAAAAAAAAGGGGGGAAAGGGGGGTGAAAAAAGAAAAAAAAGGGAAAAAAGGAAAAAGGGGAAAAAGGGGGAAAAAAAAAGGGGAAAAAAAGGAAAAAAAAAAAAAAGGAAAAAAAAAAAAAAAAAGGGGGGAAGAAAAAAAAAAAAGGAAAAAGGGGGGGGGAAAAAAAAAAAGAAAAAAAAAGGAGGAGGGGAAAAAAGAAAAAAAAAGGGAAAAAAAAGGGGGAAAAAAAAAAAAAAGGGGGGAAAAAAAAAAAAAAAGGGGGGGGGGGGGGGGGGGGGAAAAAAAAAAAAAAAAAAGGGAGGGGGGGGGGAAAAAAAAGGGGTTTAAAAAAGGGGGGAGGGGGGGAAAAAAAAAAAAAAAGGGGGGGAAAAGGGGGAAAAAGAATGAAAAAAAAAAAAGGGGGGGAAAAAAGAAGAAAAAAAAGGGGAAGGGGGAAAAAAAAAAGGAAGAAAAGAAAAAAAGGGGAAGAAAAAAGGGGAAGAAGAAAAAAAAGGGAGGGGGGGGAAAAAAAAAAAAAAA
Organism: Allobates femoralis; assembly: GCA_033576535.1. Taxonomy (NCBI): domain Eukaryota; kingdom Metazoa; phylum Chordata; class Amphibia; order Anura; family Aromobatidae; genus Allobates; species Allobates femoralis. The sequence continues at coordinate 81,890,453 of JARQOC010000009.1, forward strand.
AAGGAAAAAAGGGGAAAAAGGGGGGGGAAAAAAAAAAAAAGGGGGAAGAAGAAAAAAAAGGAAAAAAGGAAAAAAAAGGGGAAAAGGGGAAAAAAAAAAAAAGGGGGGGAAAAAAAGGAAAAGGAAAAGGAAAGAAAAAAAAGGGGGGGAAAAAAGGAGGGGGAAAAAAAAAAAATTGGGGGGGGAAAAATTTTAAAAAGAAAAATAAAAAGGGGGGGGGGGAAAAAGGGGAAAAAAGGAGGAAAAAGGGGGGGAAAAAAAAAAAAAAGGGGAAGGGGAAAAAAAAGGGAAGGAAAAAAAGGGTTTGGGGAAAAAATTAAAAAAAGGGAAAAAAAAGGGGGGGGAAAAAAAAAAAAGAGAAAAAAAAAGGGGGGAAAAAAAGAAAAAAGGGGAGGAAAAAAAAAAAAAGGGAAAGGGGGGGAAAAGAAGAAAAAGGGGGGGGGAAAAAAGGGAAAAAAAAAAAAGGGGGGGGAAAGAAAAAGAAGAAAAAAAAAAAATTAAAAAGGGAAAAAAAGGGGGAAAGGAAAAAGAAAGGGAAAAGGGGAAGAAAAGAAAAAAAAGGGGGAAAGGGAAAAAAAAAAAAAAGGGGGGAAAAAAAGGGAAAAAAAAAAAGGGGGGGGGAAAAAAAAATAAAAAGGGGTTTTTTTTTTTTTTTTTTTTTTTTTTTAAAAAAAAAAAAAAAAAAAAAAAAAAATTTTTTTTTAAAAAAAAATTTTTTTTTAAAAAAAAAAAAAAAAAAAAAAAAAAAAAAAATTTAAAAAAAAAAGGGGAAAAAAAAAAAAAAAAAAAAAAAAAGGGGGGGGAAAAAAAAAAAAAATTTTTTTTTTTAAAAAAAAAAAAAGGGGGGGGGGGGTTTTTTTAAAAAAAAAAAAAAAATTTTTTTTCCCCAAAAAAAAAAAAAAAAAATTTTTTTTAAAAAATTTAAAAAAAAAATTTTTTTTTTGGGGGGGAAAAAAAAAAAAAAAAAAAAAAAAAAAATTTTTTTTTTAAAAAAAAAAAAAAAAAAAAAAAAAGGGGGAAAAAAAAAAAAAAAAAAAAAAAAAAAAAATTTTTTTTTTTAAAAAAAATTTTTTTAAAAAAATTTTTTTTAAAAAAAAATTTTTTCCCCCCCCCCCCCCTTTTTTTTTGGGGGTTTAATTTTTTTTAATTTAATTTTTTGGAAAAGGGGGAAAAAAAAAAAAGGGTTCCCCCTTTTTTTGGGGGGGGGGTTTTTAAAATTTTTAAATTTTTCCCCCTTTTTTTTTTGGGCCCCGGGCCCCCGGGGTTTTTAAAAAAGGGGGCCCAAAAAGGGGGGGGTTTCCCTTTTTTTTGGGGGGAAAAAACCCTTTTGGGGCCCCCGGGGCCGGTTTTAATTTTTTTTTAAAAAGGGGGGGGTTTTTTTTTTGGGGGGAAAGGGGGAAAAAAATTTTTAAAAAATTTTTTTTTTCCCTTTTTTTTTTTTTGGGTTTGGGGGTTTTTTCCTTTTTTTAAATTAAAAAAAAAATTTTTTTGGGGGGGGGAAAAAAAAAAATTTTTTTAAAAAAAAAAAATTTTTTTGGGGAAAAACTTTTTTTTTCCAAAAAAAAAAATTTTAAAAAAAATTTTATAAAAATGGGGGGGGCCCCTTTTTTTCCTTTCCCCAAAATTTCCCTTTTTTAAAAAAAAAATTTTTTAAAAAAAATTTTAAACAAAAAAAAAAAACCCCCCCCCCCGGGGGGTTTTTTTTAAAAAAAAGGGAAAAAAATTTTTTTTGGGTTTTTTTTTAAAAAAAAAAAAAAAAATTTTTAAAAAACCCTTACTTTAAAAAAAAGGGGTTTTTTTTTTTGGGGGGTTTTTTTTTTTGGGGGCCCCAATAAAAAAATTTTTAAAATTCCCAAAAATTTTTTTGGGGGGAAGGTTTTTTCCCCCAAAAACCCTTGAAAAACCAAAAAAATAAAAAAAAAATTTTTTTTTTTGGGGGGGGGGGGGGGGGGAAAAAAAAAAAACCCCCCCTTTTTTTTTTCCCCCCCCCCTTTTTTTAAAAGGGGAAAAAAAACCCCCCCCAAAAAAAGGGGGGAAAAAAAAAAAGGGGGTTTCCCCTTTTGGGAAAAAAAAAACCCCCCTTTTTTTAAAAACCCCCCGGGGGGTTTTTTGGGGTTACAAAAAAATTTTTCCCCCGGAAAAAAAAAAATTTCCCGGGTTTTTTTAAAAAAAAAAAAATTTTTTGGGGTTTTTAAAATTTTTGGTTAACCCTTTAGGTTTTTTTTTTTTTTAAAAACCCCAAAAAAGGGGTTTTTGGGTTTTAAATTTTTTCCTTTAATTTTTTTTTTTTTTCCCCCCCCCGGGGGGGCCCCATTTTGGGGGGGGGGGCCCCCAAAAAAAAAAAATTTTTTTAAAAATTTTTTTTATAAAAAAAAAATTTTTTTTTTTTTGGGGGGGACGGAAAAAAAAGGGGGGGGTTTAAAAAAAAAAAAATTTTAAAATTTTTTTAATTTTCCCGGGGGGGCCCCCAAAAGGGTTTAAAACCCCCCAAAATTTTTTTTTTTAAAAAAAATTTTAAAACCCCCCCCTTTTTGGGCCCCTTTTGGGAGTTTTTTTTTTAAATTTTTTTTAAAAAAAAATTTTTTTTAAACCCCCAAAAAAAAGGGGAAGGGGGTTTTTAAAAAAAAAAAATTTTTTTTAAAAAAAAATTTTTTCCCACCCCCCCCAAAAAAGGGCCCCCCCCCCCCCCCCCCCCCCCCCCCCCAAAAAATTTAAAAACCCCCTTTTAAAAAAATTTTTTTTCCCCCATTTTTGGGGGCCCCCAAAACCCTTTGGCCCCCCCCCCCCTTTTTTGGAAAATTTTTAAAAAAATTTTTTCCGAGGCGGTCCCCCAAAAAAAATTTTTTTCCCAAAAAAGGGGGGGGGGGGGCCCCCCTGGGGGGGTTAAGGGGAAACCCCCGGGGAAAACCCCCCCTTTTTAAAAGGGGAAAAAAAGGGGGGGGGGGGGAAAAAAACCCCCTTTTAAAAAACCCCAAAAAAAAACTTTTTAAAAACCCCAAAAAGGGGTTTTTTTTTAACCCCCAAAAAAACCTAAAAAAAAAAAGGGGGAAAAAAAAAAAAAAATTTTTTTTTTTTGTTTTTAAAAAACTTTTTCCAAAAAAACCCAAAAAATTTTTAAAAAAAAAAAGGGGGTTTCCGGGGTTTAAATTTTTTTAATTTTTAATTTAATTTTTTTTTTGGGAAAAAACCCAAAAAAAAAATTTTTGGGGGGGGGGAAAAAAAAAAAAATAAAGGGTTCCCTTTTTGGGGGAAAAAAAAAAAAAGGAAAAAAACCCCCCCCCGGGGGGGAAAAATAAAAAAATTTTCCCCCCCCAAAACCCCTTTTTTTAAAAAAAAAAAAAAATTTTTTTTTTTTAAAAAAAAAAACCCCCCCCTTTTTCCCTTTTTCCCCCCTTTTTTTTTTGGTTTTTGGGGGTTTTTTTTTTTTTTTTTTTAAAAAAAACCCCTTTTTTTTCCAAAAAACCAAAAAAATTTTTTTTTTTTTTTTTAAATTTTCCAGGCGACTGACAACTCCCTATTCCAAAATTGTATTCACCAGTACCTGCGTCCTGAGGATGAGACACCGGGTGAGGAAGGCAGGGGGGCTGCCGTGTGATGTGGTCCCACACATCTCCAGCACTTTACTTGCCTTGTTCTATGGACAAGACAGGAACAGACTAAGGGCTAGATGTGCCAATCTCCAAAAATTCTCCACCAGTAAATAACTAAAGCCCCTATTCAAGCACCATACAAGAGCATCTCAATGAATTAGAATTTCATCAAAAAGTTCATTTATTTCAGTAATTCAATACATAAAGTGAAAGCCATATATTATATAGAGGCATTACACACAGAGGAATCTATTTCATGTGTTTATTTCTGTTAATGTTGATGATTATGGCTTACAGCCAATGAAAACCCAAAGGTCATTATCTCAGAAAATTAAAGTAGGGAGGATGAAGGGTCTGAGAGATAAAATATGACCTAAATAGGTATCAGAGGCTTCACCTTGTGTGGTTGTGAGAGTCACAACCACTATAAAAGCAGATCACGGCTGCAGCAGTCCCCAGCGTGGTGCATATAGAGTAGGAAGATGAAGGGTTAAACACTGCACTGCCATATTCCACAAGACATCAAAGGGTGAATATAATATTGATATATTAGTCAACGCATTTCAGGGCTCCCTAGCCAAATCAATATCATATTGCTATGTTTCAAGGCATTTCAGGGAGCCCTGAAATGCGTTGACTAATAAATCTATATTATATGTACCCTTGATGTCTTGTGGAATACAGCGGCACTGTTTTTAACCTTTCATCCTCCCTACTTTAATTTTGTGAGATAATGACCTTTGGGTTTTCCTTGGCTGTAAGCCATAATCATCAACATTAACAGAAATAAACATATGAAATAGATCCCTCTGTGTGTAATGACTCTATGTAATATATGCTTTTCACTTTTTGTATTGAATTACTGAAATAAATGAACTTTTTGATGATATTCAAATTCATTGAGTTGCACTTGTGTAGAACCTAAACCAAGTGTTCCAAAAAGGGCAAAAAGCATAAAATGAGAATATATCCAATAAGAAGAAGGAAAAGGTGAGGGGTGCTCAATATTATCAATAAAGTAATCCATATCTCATGTCTCAGGGTTTAGGCTTTGTTTGCAGGTTGTTCTGTAATTTATGCTCTCTCCCTGTTTATCTTTGGATCTAGATCATATATATGCCCACAATGGTATAGATCTAAATATTTGTGCCATTATGCACTTGTATGGACATTTGTTTATAGGGATATACACCATATGGATTTTTTCATCCCCTGTTGATTGATTTCCATCTGTTTCCCAACCACTTTTATTTTCATTGTAATTATTTACCAATAAAGTTGAGATATTTTCCTTTATTGCTAGTATTGATCGCCCTCATTTTCTTCTTCCTATTGGGCATATTCAATATTTATACTGTTGTCCATTTTGGATACTCAGTTTAGGATTTTTATTTTAAATGGCCGGACATTGCCCGCGAGCCGCATTTTCACTAAATTATCCCAATGATCATCACATATGAATGCCCTGTAATGTATATCTTTTTTTCCTGTGTATCTGGTGCTGCATACATTGGGGAGCACGGAAGGGGACAAATTCACACTTACCTTTCCGAAGGCTCCCTTTCCCAGCTCACATTCGTATGTAAGGGTGGAAAAGTCAATGGAATCCCCTGTTTCAACCAGTTCTTGCACAGGATCGATCTCTCCAAGGTCTTCAGGTGTTATTTCGGCATCTGGTTCTTCCTCTACACTTTCATCAGTGGAGATTATGATTGATTTTGATGTAGTGACTTGTTCTTCCACGGGATCGATCTCTCCATGGTCTTCTTCAGGTGTTATTTCGGCATCTGGTTCTTCCTCTACACTTTCATCAGTGGAGATTATGATTGATTTTGATGTAGCGACTTGTTCTTCCACGGGATCGATCTCTCCAAGGTCTTCTTCAGGTAATATTTCGGCATCTAGTTGTTTCTCTACACTTTCATCAGTGGAGATTATGATGGACTTTGATGTAGCGCCCTGTTCTTGCACGGGATCGATCTCTCCATGGTCTTCTTCAGGTGTTATTTCGGCATCTAGTTGTTTCTCTACACTTTCATCAGTGGAGATTATGATGGACTTTGATGTAGCGACTTGTTCTTGCACGGGATCGATCTCTCCTATGTCTTCTGGCGTTATTTCAGTATCTGCTTGTTTGTCTACACTTCCATCTGCTGAGATTACAGAAAATGTATTAATACATTTATCTCCAAAACCTAATTATTTTTTAACCTGTTCACAACGTACCACATGCATTTACAGTAGTGTTCAAAATAATAGCAGTCCAATATGACTAACCAGATTATTTATTTTTTTGGTATAAATTACATTTTCACAATTTACTAATTAGTGCAGTAAACCAACTTAGAAAACCAACAGCATTCATGATCTGCATGTTTGAGTCCGTGTATTTGAATAATTAAATGAAAGGGGGTGTGATCAAAATAATAGCAGTGTGGAGTTCAATTAGTGAGGTCAATCATTCTGTGAAGAAACAGGTGTAAATCAGGTGGGTGAAGCCTGCACATGTTGTACATACATTTCTTCTTGAAAGCCTGAGAAATATAGGTCATTCAAGAACAGTGTACTTTGATTAAAAAGTTGAGTGGAGAGGGTAAAACTTATAAAGAAGTGCAGCATTGATAGGCTGTCCAGGTAAAATGATCTCCAATGCTTTATAATGAAAAAAACAGAAAGATGGGGAAGAAAAAACAGCGAGATGGGAAAGAAAATGGAAGACTACTATTCAAGTGGATCGAAGAATAGCCAGAATGGCAAAGTCTCAGCCAATGATCAGCTCTAGGATGATCAAAGATGTCTCAAGTTACCTGTGAGCACTGTGATAGTTAGGGCCACTTTACACACCAACTTCTGTGTCCAACTTCTGAACAGATCTCTGGTTGCAGTGAAATCATGGACATATTGTTCCATTTTGTGGCTGTGTACAAATGTAACAATGTGTCCATGATTTCACTACAACCAGAGATCTGTTCAGAAGTTGGTCACAGAAGTTGGTGTGTGTAAGGCTGGTTTCACACTGCGGTCAGATCAGGTCAGATCAGGTCAGATCAGGTCAGATCAGGTCAGATCAGGTCAGATCAGGTCAGGTTTTGTGTGCCAAAACCAGGAGTGACTCCAAAACCTAGAACAGGTGTCAATCTTTCAATTATACTGTTTCTCTGCAAGTTCCTCTGCTGGTTTTGGAACACAAAACCTGACCTGATCTGACCTGATCTGACCGCAGTGTGAAACCAGCCTAAAGCGGCCCTTAGAAGAAGCCTGTGTGAAGATCATCTATTAGCAAGAAGTCCCACCAAAGTCCCACTGTTAATAAAAATACATGTACTGAAGAGAGAACACATCAACTGGACTATAGAGAAATGGAGGAACATTTTATGGACTGATGAAAGTAAACTTGTTCTTTTTGGGTCCAAGGACTACAGACAGTTCATCAGACGCCCCCCAAACTCTGAATTCAGCCACAGTACGCTCTGATGACAGTGAAGCATGGTGGTGAAGCATCATGATAAGGGCATGTTTCTCTTACTATGGTGCCGGTCCTATTTACCGCATACCAGGGATCATAGACCAGTTTGCATATATCAAAATACTTGAAGAGGTCATGTTGCCTTATGCTGAAGACAAAATTCCCTTGAAATGGGTGTTTAAACAAGACAATGACCCTAAACATACCAGTAAATGAGCAAAATCTTGGTTCCAGTACAACAAAATAGAGGTTACGGAGTGGCCAGCCCAATTACAGAACCTTAACTAGATAGAAGCAGGGGCGGACCTACCGCATGTGCAGCCGGTTCAATGAACCTGGGCCCTGAGAGGTAGGGGCACCCCACAGTCCAGAGCTGTCCACATGGCTAATTTGCATCATGTGGAGGCGGCGCAAGCACAGCGGTGGGTCCAGGGCCCGGACTGCAGGGGTGCGCTGCCTCTCCGCACCCCTCTGGGGCCCCCTGAAGTTCACCCTGCGTCTTCCTGGGAGCGGTGACCCAACATACAGCAGTGTATGATGAGGTCATCATCACGCTGTGACCTCCTCACACAGTGCTGGACTGGTGACTCACAGCCGGAGGAGGAGGCCAGGGTGCTGTAGTCGCGGGAGTGGTGAGTCCTGAAGTTTGTGTGTGTTGAGTGTGTTGTGTGCACAGTGCATCCCTTCTCCCTCCTGTCCGACTGCTTCTATATTAGCCTGAACTCCTTGCTGAAGCAGTCGGACAGGAGGGAAAAAGGCTGCTCTGTGCACACTACACTGAACTGGAGGGAGGAAAAAGACAGTGGCGGGGGATGGGGGGGAGGGGAAACACAGGGCCCCCTCCCCTGTGAGGGAGAAAGGGGAGAGGAGGCACAGGGCTCCCTCCCCTGTGAGGGATAGAGGGGAGAGGAGGCATAGTGCCCAGGGGAGAGAGGCACAGCGTACAGGGGGGAGGCACAGCGCCTGGTGGGGAGAGGCACAGCAGTGGCTTTGTGTGTGTGTGTTATACAGTGGTGCTGTGTGTGTGTGTTATGCAGTGGTGCTGTGTATGTGTTATGCAGTGGCGCTGTGAAGGGCCGGCGTTAGCACCCGGTGCACCCTGGCAAATACCGGGGCCCGACGCTGGGGGAGGGCCCACTCGGCCCCTGAGCACCGTTTGCTTGGGGGCCCCTAACAGCTGCCCCCACACGCCTTCCTCGGGGCCCCTTTAGCGCTGTCCCCCTGTCCATTCTAACTTTACAGGCAGTCACTGATCTCATCTCAGCCTCCTCAGTCTGTCATGTGTAGTGTGACGCTGCAGCCGGCGCCGCAGTCTATTTCCTGTGTGCGTGGCGCCGGCTGCAGCTCACACTACACATGACAGGCTGAGGAGGCTGAGATGAGATCAGTGACTGCCGGTAAAGTTAGAATGGAGGGGGGGGCAGCTCAGCGCTAAGGGGGCCCCAAGGATGGCGTGTGGGGGCAGCTCTCATGTGCCCCCTAAGATGACATGTGGGGGCAGCTCTCAGGGGCCCCTGAGGCTGAGGTGTGGGGGCAGCTCTTAGGGGACCCTGGGGCTCAGGTGTGGTGGCAGCTCTCAGGGGCCCCTGAGGCTGAGGTGTAGGCAGCTCTCAGGGGCCCCTGAGGCTGAGGTGTGGGGGAAGCTCTCAGGGGCCCCTGAGGCTGAGGTGTGGGGGCAGCTCTTAGGGGACCCTGGGGCTCAGGTGTGGGGGCAGCTCTCAGGGGCCCCTGAGGCTGAGGTGTAGGCAGCTCTCAGGGGCCCCTGAGGCTGAGGTGTGGGGGAAGCTCTCAGGGGCCCCTGAGGCTGAGGTGTGGGGGCAGCTCTCAGGGGCACCTGATGTCAAACAGTCAGATCTCACCAGCAACATCAGCAATGATCCGGAATGATACAGAGGTCGTTGGGAATTGTCACTCTTGGGCGTAGTAATGATATCGTTGGTCGTTGTCTCTTTCAAACACAGCATTCCCAGCAGGAGACCAACGACCTAAAAACGACCCAGAGCACTTTGTAACGATCAGCGATCTCACAAGCAGGGGCCTGATCGCTGCTAAGTGTCACACATAGCGAGATCGTTAGCAAGATCGCTGTTACATCACAAAACCAGTGACGTTACAACGATCTCGCTAACAATCTCGTTATGTGTGACGGGGGTTTTAGATTGACAATACGGTATTGTGAATATAGCCTATGTAGCAGCCGGAGGTAAACATGTTAAAGGGGTTGTCCAGTTGTAAGCCACAAGTGTGCAGTTACTCTGTGTCATTCTATGTGACTGCAGACTCGTGAATCCTCACATTGCTTGCAGTGCTGTGATGATTCGGCGGGTGTGTGACTGCAAGTGTGTGCTTTGCATACATGCGTTCACATGCCGACTAGACTAGACTTGCTCGGCCTCTCTTAAAGGGAACCTGTCACCTAATCTATGGCCTCTAACCTATCACTACTTGCCCCTACAGACCCTAACTAGCTCCCTAACCATCCCTGCCTGTCCTAATAGGCCTTTATATAAGGTGAATAAAACACTTTATAAACTTACATTTTTTCCGTCTGTGGGGCATTCTTGTCTGCTCTTGTCTGCAGGGTGGTGTCCCCAGAGCCGCGCTCCCCCGCCTCGCTCCCTTCCTAACGCCTTAATGGGCGGCATTATCCATTTGAAGAGCGGGGGAGCCCATTCAAATCATCCCGCCCCACTCTTCATGACGCAAGGCCGGAGACCGCGTCATTTCCGCCCCGCGCATGCGCAGTGCGGCGGGAGAAGCCGACGCTGAATCCCAGAGTCGCTAGGCAACGATCGGCGTCTTCGGAAGGTGAGTATCGGCGGCCCCCTCCCTCCCAAAACTGCACATATATATGTGTGTGTAATCCACATGTATATATGGATTACACACACATATATATATATTAAGTTTGATTAGGCATATTTCATGTGTGTGTGTGTATATATATATAAAAAGAGAAAGTGGAACAGCACAATAATATACTCATCCGCGGTGCAAGTCCTGTGTATTAGTGTCCAAACCAATTCAAATAAATCAAGGAAAACAGGCAGCACTCCAGTTCAGGTGAATAAAGGGTCTGTTTTTTATTCAGAGCCCATGTGGCACGACGTTTCGGTGCACTAGGCACCTTTCTCAAGTACAGAGTGCAGGCATACACAGTGGGTATATATAGCTCACAAATTTACATAATTAACATTGATTCATTAAGACAATAACAATAAAACATCCATAAAATCATTATTGATTTGTGTACAAATAAACTGACATATACATATATAAAGTGCAATCATATAGGTGCTATTAGTGCATATAAAAGTGCTACGTTGCTGTAATAAAAGACTTCAATCCCTTAATAAGGTGCAGATTTGATCACAGGACATACTGAGGATGATCTCAAGTTTAGAATCATAGACCAGGTTCCAAAGAACAGACGAGGGGGCAATAGGGTAAGTGTTTTAAAAAAATTAGAAATGGAATGGATTTATAAGCTGCAGACATTAAGGCCAGGCGGCTTAAATGTGGACTTTAAAATCCATACAATATAAATTAATTACAGGCCACAAAACCCCTATAGAATAACCTAGGTTACGATCCTATCAGCTGAATTGTGCATTTTTTATATTAAAGAATTTTTATTTAATATTACATATGTATGAGTTTTTTATACATGTATATTTATCTATTACAGCATTAACTTGCAGCATTAACTTGGACAGTGGGAAAATCTATGTAAAGGACCACCTACAGTCTACGCCTGGGAAAATCCTTACAGCGGTAAAATTATTACTATGGGATGTATATATAACTAATTGAACTGTATAAAGTCATCAAATTTGGGATATACTCTAATATATAGTCTAATAATGATACCTGGGGAAAGGAATAAAGGTTATAAACCTATTATTATGAGATATATATCGTTTCCCTATAAAGAAAACAGATACACCGCTGTGTGGGCAATGTTTACCCACTTCCAAAATGGCGTATGAGGCTTCGGTGGTTCTGAGCATGCTCAGTGTGAAGCCTGGATGGAACAGGTTATACTGAGCATGCACGGCCATATCCAATAGTAGAGGGCGGCGATCTTGGCCAATGAGGTACAGAGCTGGAATCACATGTCACAATGAGGAAATGGAGGCTAATGGAGGCAGCTCTGCTTGTACAACGTTACTGTGTATGTGAGTCCCATATGTTATACTAATGCTAATGTTCTTATCTTCACACAGGTGCACTTGTGATCAAATCTGCACCTTATTAAGGGATTGAAGTCTTTTATTACAGCAACGTAGCACTTTTATATGCACTAATAGCACCTATTTGATTGCACTTTATATATGTATATGTCAGTTTATTTGTACACAAATCAATAATGATTTTATGGATGTTTTATCGTTATTGTCTTAATGAATCAATGTTAATTATGTAAATTTGTGAGCTATATATACCCACTGTGTATGCCTGCACTCTGTACTTGAGAAAGGTGCCTAGTGCACCGAAACGTCGTGCCACATGGGCTCTGAATAAAAAACAGACCCTTTATTCACCTGAACTGGAGTGCTGCCTGTTTTCCTTGATTTATATATATATATATATATATATAATAAAAAATATATGCACACATATACTGTATATACGCACACACACTATATATATATATATATATATATATATATATATATATATATAATGTACATACTCTAACTATATATATATTATATATATATTACACATATATATCTGTATATATATAGTTAGAGTATATATATTTGCATATATTTATTTGTGTGTGTGTGTATATGTATATGTATATATATATATATATATATATATATATATATATATATATATATATATATATAGTTAGAGCAGGGGTGGGGAACTCCAGTCCTCAAGGGCCGCCAACAGGTCATGTTTTCCGGATTTCCTCAGCATTGCACAGGGGTTGGAATCATCACCAGTGCAGGTGATTATACTATCACCTGTGCCATACTAAGGAAATCCTGAAAACATGACCTGATGGCGGCCCATGAGGACTGGAGTTCCCCACCACTGAGTTAGAGTATATATATATATATATATATATAATATATATGAGAAAAAAAAAGAGAAAAAAACTGCACAGCACACTCAGACAATGTGAACCGGTGCCAGCAGTGACGCTGGATATAAACTAGAAAAAAGTACTCTGCAGCACACAGCTACTCCCAATGATGTACATGTGCTAACAAGCTATATATACCTGAGAAAAAAGTTTAAAACATCATTGTACATCAATGTACATCATTGGGAGTAGCTGTGTGCTGCAGAGTACTTTTTTTCTAGTTTATATCCAGCGTCACTGCTGGCACCGATTCACATTGTCTGAGTGTGCTGTGCAGTTTTTTTCTCTTTTGTATTTTATGGAGTTGCTGGCTCCTTACTGCAATCTGCACCCTCATTGACCACAGGTGATCTAGGGTCGAGGTGGTGTCTGGCCACTGAGAAGTGGGGGAGCGGACAAGGAGGATAGGGATATCAGCGTAGGACTCATCGGACCTGAAGTCACTTTGTCGCAGTCGGTGAGCAAACAGACATTGGCCAATGTGTGTACCAAGAACTTCAGAAATAAAAAGATAAGATTTTTGAGTTTTTTGAAAAAACGTAAGTTTTTAAACTTTTTTCTCAGGTATATATAGCTTGTTAGCACATGTACATCATTGGGAGTAGCTGTGTGCTGCAGAGTACTTTTTCTAGTATATATATATATATATATATATATATATATAATACAGAAAAGCTGCACAGCACTCAGCAGACTAGTGTGAACTGGTGCAAGCATGGGGCACAGAGATTAAACAAACTAAGTAAAAGTCCATGCAGCACACAGCTATCACCAATGATGCACAGTGCTAACAAGCCATATTTGTTTGAGGAAAAAATTCAAAACTTACGTTTTTCAAAAAACTCAATAATCTTTCTTTTAATCTGGAGTTCTTGGTACATACATTGGCCAATGTCTGCTTGCTCATCAACTACGACAAAGTGACTCCAGGTCTGATGAGCCCTATCTGACATCCAAGCCCTCCTTGTCCACCCCCCACCTCGCGGTGGGCGGGCACCATCTAAACCCTCCATCACCTGTAGGTTTAATGAGGGTGCACATTGCAGCAATGGAGTCTGCAGCTCCATATATATAATATATAATACAGAAAAGCTGCACAGCACTCAGCAGACTAGTGTGAACTGGTGCAAGCATGGGGCACAGAGATTAAACAAACTAAGTAAAAGTCCATGCAGCACACAGCTACCACCAATGATGCACAGTGCTAACAAGCCATATTTGTTTGAGGAAAATTTAAAACTTACGTTTTTCAAAAAACTCAATAATCTTTCTTTTAATCTGGAGTTCTTGGTACATACATTGGCCAATGTCTGCTTGCTCATCAACTACGACAAAGTGACTCCAGGTCTGATGAGCCCTATCTGACATCCAAGCCCTCCTTGTCCACCCCCACCTCGCGGTGGGCGGGCACCTCAAACAAATATGGCTTGTTAGCACTGTGCATCATTGGTGATAGCTGTGTGCTGCATGGACTTTTACTTAGTTTGTGTAGCCTCCCTGGCGGTCTGTTTTTTTCTGGAATTTGTTGCTAAAAGCGGGCTACCCGCGTTCGCGGTAGATGCGGTTAAAAAACCGCATGTGCCGCACTAGCGGCGCGGTTGCGGCGCGGTTGCGGTAATCTGCATAGGAACCAACCACCTCTGATGCCCCTCATACATTGTTAATATGTGCCCCTGCAGCCTAGTAAACCATTAGCAGCCCTGTTGTTGTGGGCAAAGTGGCTGCAGTAGAAGTGCGATAATGATGGTATATACTTACATGCCTGCGTTCTTGAGGGCGTCTCCCTGTGTGTGCTGGGACTTGTTGTGCTGTGGTCATCATGTCTGCTCGCCCCTCCCTTATGCACGCCCCTCTCAGCCTGCTATAGTGATGTGAGGCTGATTGCGTCATAAAGGGGCGGGGCTACCGTGATGCCGCGATTTAGCCCCGCCCCTTTATGACGCAATCAGCCTCACATCACTATAGCAGGCTGAGAGGGGGCGTGCATAAGGGAGGGGGCGAGCAGACATGATGACCACAGCACAACAAGTCCAGCACACACAGGGAGACGCCCTCAAGAACGCAGGCATGTAAGTATATACCATCATTATCGCACTTCTACTGCAGCCACTTTGCCCACAACAACAGGGCTGCTAATGGTTTACTAGGCTGCAGGGGCACATATTAACAATGTATGAGGGGCATCAGAGGTGGTTGGTTCCTATGCAGATTACCGCAACCGCGCCGCAACCGCGCCGCTAGTGCGGCACAAGTGCGGCAGATGCGGTAGATGCGGCAGATGCGGTTTTCTCACCGCATCTGCCGCGAATGCGGGTAAGCCCGAGCCTGACTCGGGGTTAACGCTTCTGGTAGTGAATGTTAACCCCGAGTCAGGCTCGGGAATAACGCTAGGAAGGTTAATCTCTGTGCCCCATGCTTGCACCAGTTCACACTAGTCTGCTGAGTGCTGTGCAGCTTTTCTGTATTATATATTATATGGAGCTGCAGACTCCATTGCTGCAATGTGCACCCTCATTAAACCTACAGGTGATGGAGGGTTTAGATGGTGCCCGCCCACCGCGAGGTGGGGGGTGGACAAGGAGGGCTTGGATGTCAGATAGGGCTCATCAGACCTGGAGTCACTTTGTCGTAGTTGATGAGCAAGCAGACATTGGCCAATGTATGTACCAAGAACTCCAGATTAAAAGAAAGATTATTGAGTTTTTTGAAAAACGTAAGTTTTGAATTTTTTCCTCAAACAAATATGGCTTGTTAGCACTGTGCATCATTGGTGATAGCTGTGTGCTGCATGGACTTTTACTTAGTTTATATATATATATATATATATAGTGTTTGTGCATATATTATATATATATATATATAAATTATATATGCACACATATATATATGCACACACACTATCTATTATATAATCACGAATGGGATTTTTGCCCCTTTTGAGACCGCTCACGCTGCGAGTCAATGTCGTCATGTGGATACGACCGAAGCATTGGCCGCGCAGCGGCCATTGCGAGTCAGAGACTCGCTCTGCTAGAATCCCGATGCATGTGCATCGGGCACCCAGCTAGTATATATATATATACACACACACACATATATCTGTGTATATATAGTTTGCATATATTTATTTGTGTGTGTATATATGTATATATATATATATATATATATTATATATATATATATATATATATATATATATGTATACACATATAAATATAAGCAAATATATATATATATGTGCATATATAATATATTATATATATATAGTTAGAGTATATGTATATATAGTGTGTACACATATATATGTGTCCATATATGATATATATATATATATATATATATATATATATATATATATAAAATATATGCACACATATATATGTGCACACACAATATATACAGTATATATACTCTAACTATATATATATACACACATATATATGTGTATATATAGTTTGCATATATTTATTTGTGTGTATATATATATATATATATATATAGTGTGTGCATATATATATGTGTGCATATATAATTAAGGGCCACGTCACACACACAGACAATTGTGCAGATATTGTTCGCAGATCTCTGGTTGCAGTGAAATCATGGACACATTTTTCCAGTTTGTGGCCATGTACAAATATAACAATGTGTCCATGATTTCACTGCAACCAGAGATTTGCGAACAATATCTGCACAATTATCTGTGTGTGTGACGTGGCCCTTACATATACATATATATATAAATTATATATGCACACATACCGTATATACTCGTGTATAAGCCGACCCGTGTATAAGCCGACCCCCCTACTTTTGCCCCCAAAACCTGGGAAAACCTATTGATTCGTGTATAAGCCGAGGGTAGACCCCAGCAGTGTGGTATACAGGCCCCCTCAGTGGTATACAGCAGCCTCCCCGTGGTAGTATACAGCAGCCTCCCCAGTGGTAGTATACAGTAGCCTCCCCAGTGGTATATACAGCAGCCCCAGAGGGGTATACAGCAGCCCCAGAGGGGTATACAGCAGCCCCAGAGCTGTATACAGCAGCCCCAGAGCTGTATACAGCAGCCCCAGAGGGGTATACAGCAGCCCCAGAGGGGTATATATCAGCCCCAGAGGGGTATACAGCAGCCCCAGAGCTGTATACAGCAGCCCCAGAGCTGTATACAGCAGCCCCAGAGCTGTATACAGCAGCCCCAGAGGGGTATATAGCAGCCCCAGAGGGGTATATAGCAGCCCCAGAGGGGTATACAGCAGCCCCAGAGGGGTATACAGCAGCCCCAGAGGGGTATATAGCAGCCCCAGAGGGGTATACAGCAGCCCCAGAGCTGTATACAGCATCCCCAGAGGGGTATATAGCAGCCCCAGAGGGGTATACAGCAGCCCCAGAGGGGTATTTAGCAGCCCCAGAGGGGTATACAGCAGCCCCCGCTGTATACAGCAGCCCCCGCTGTATACAGCGGTACCCGGCTGTATACAGCCCTCCCCCTGGTATACCGGGCCCCCCTGTGGCAACCTGTAAAGGAAGCGATGATTATACTTATCGGGTCGCCGACGCCGCCGCTCTGTCACCGTCCGTCACCGCGCTCCTTCCCGTCTTCATGCTTCCTTCACCGGCGCACAGAAAATGACGTCTGTTCCTGTGCGACGGTGAAGGAAGCATGAAGACGGGAAGGAGCGCGGTGACGGACGGTGACAGAGCGGCGTCGGCGGCGTCGGCGACAGCGACCCGATAAGTATAATCATCGCCTCCTTTACAGGTTGCCACAGGGGGGGCCCGGTATACCACGGGGGGGGGCTGTATACAGCCGGGTATACCGTATATACTCGTGTATAAGCCGAGGGGGGACTTTTCAGCACATTTTTTGTGCTGAAAAACTCGGCTTATACACGAGTATATACGGTATATACAGTATGCACACACACTATATATATATATATATATATATATATATGAATTATATATGCACACACATAAATATATATACACACATACACATATATATATATATATGTGTATGTGTGCATATATATTTATGTGTGTGCATATATAATTCATATATATATATATATATATATATATATATATATATATATATATATATATATATATATAATTACACATATAAATATATGCAAATATATATATACTAGCTGTGAGCCCGATGCAAATGCATCGGGTGTCTAGATTATTTTTAAATTTATTTTAAGATTTTCAAATAATAATCCAATTATTCCAATGACATCTTTACACCAACTACATATATTTGTATGGTTGATATCATTTAAGGAAAATTGAACTATTATGTTGTAAGGGTCTTAGAACACAAAGTAGCAACTCGCCCTATACTTTCTATGGGGATTACCGCAACCTCGCGCTACACAGCGACTCGCAATGAATCCCCATTGAAAGTATAGTGGGACTTGCGGCAGGTGCGGCAGCTGAGGTAGCGACTCGCAATGGCCTCGCGGCCATTGCTCGCGCTACACAGCGCCTCGCAATGAATCCCCATTGAAAGTATAGTGGGACTTGCGGCAGGTGCGGCAGCTGAGGTAGCGACTCGCAATGGCCTCGCGGCCATTGCTCGCGCTACACAGCGACTCGCAATGAATCCCCATTGAAAGTATAGTGGGACTTGCGGCAGGTGCGGCAGCTGAGGTAGCGACTCGCAATGGCCTCGCGGCCATTGCTCGCGCTACACAGCGCCTCGCAATGAATCCCCATTGAAAGTATAGTGGGACTTGTGGCAGGTGCGGCAGCTGAGGTAGCGACTCGCAATGGCCTCGCGGCCATTGCTCGCGCTACCTCAGCGGTAAATCGCTAAGTTTGTAGCCGAGCCTCTGGTTCTATTTTCGGCCAGCGACTCGCAATGGCCGCTTCGCGGCCATTGCTCGCGCGTGGTGACGTCACATAGTGACATAGCCACGGCGATTTCGGGGTCCGACACGATTTTGCCTACGGCAATTATATAGTAGATATATATATATATATATTCAAGATTCAAAGATGCTTTATTGGCCGGACCAAATACACCTTAGTTTTGCCAAAGCAATTGTATGAAGGGAATAGAGATAGGGACTGTGGGGATGTTGGGTAGGAGCTGCAGGGAAGGTGGATGGGGCGGATCCGGGATAGGGGGCTGTAGTCCATGGCATAGGGAAGGTGGATGGGGCAAGTCCAGGGTGGGGGCTATAGTCCATGGCATAGGGAAGGTGGATGGGGGCAGATCCAATGTGGAGGCTATAGTCCATGGCATCATAGTTCTTTTTCTCGCAGTCTATGGCATTCGCTCACATACCGCACTGCTATCTCCACTGCTCTCTCTTCTCCTCCCAGCAGGATAGATGTTTTCTCTTCTTCCTTCATGGTGATGAAATCCGGGAAGAGATGTGAGAGTCTCCTCAGTGAGTGTCCCTCACTGCTGAGTATTTGGAGCAGTGTAGCAGGAAGTGGGTTTCATCCTCTATGGCCTCCTGATCACAGTGTTGACACAGCCTTTCCTCCCTGGGCTTGTAGCTGTGCCTGTGTCGGGCAGATTCGATGGCCAGACTGTGGGCACTGAGTCTATCGGCTCAGGATCTTGCGGTCTCTGGGGTCAGGGAGTTTCTCCAGATATGGGGCCAGTCTGTAGTCTCTCTGTAGACTCCGGTACATGGTCAGTTTCTGTGAGCTGAAGATATCGTTCTTCCAGTCACTGACATACCTCTCTTGGCCCTCTTCTACCATCTTCCTGAAATAATGATGTTTTTTCATTTTTTTCTCAAACCATTATTGCTTGTCAGCACACACTTGTTGGTTAGACTGAGTGCAGCTGTGATTTTTTGTTTTTTGTTGCATGTTGATCCAGCAGCACAGCTTTGCACCTTTCGCACAGTGTAACGAGTGCTTTGCAGTTTTTTTTGCTGTTATATACTAGACGAGGTGGAGTAGCTGGCTCCACCCAGCTGCAGATTGCACCCCCACCGACCCAGGTGCTCAGGGATCAGGATGAGGTCAGAAGGACCAGGGAGTCCACGGACAAGGATCTGGCAGGGATGTCAGCGTTAGGACCCTCTGGACCCGGGGCCGCCGAGAAGTGGCCAGAGGGCAGGCATACATTGGCCAATGAGTGTACCAAGAGCCCCGGCTTTTAATAAAAAAAAGTGAGTACTGAGTTTTTTAGAAAAAACTGATGTTTTTTAATTATTGCTTATCAGCACACACTTGTTGGTTAGACTGAGTGCAGCTGTGATTTTTGTTTTTTTTGTTATATATAGATATAGATATATAGATATATATGTATATATATAGATATATATATATATATGTATATATATAGATATATATATATATATATATATATATATATATATATATATATATAGATATATACACACACACACATACATGTATTCATATATATATATATTTGCATATATATGTGTGCATATATATATGTGTGTGCATATATATATATATTATATATGCACACATATATATATATATATATATATATATATATACACACACACAAATATATATATATAAAATCTAACTATATATACACATATATACCCTCCATCACCTGTCTACGATGAGGGTGCAATTTGCAGCAGAGTATCTGCAACTCTATGTAATATATAACGAAAAAAACTGCACAGCACTCACAGACCAGTGTGAACTGGTGCAAGCAGGGACACAGAGATATATATATATATATATAGTAGAAAAACGAGCAAACAGACCTTGGCCAATGTTTGTACTAAGAACTTCAGAATTAAAAGATAAGATTTTGAGTTTTTTCAGAAAAACGTAAGTTTTTAAACTTTTTTCTCAACCACATGGCCTATAGCATTATGCAACATTGGTGATAGCTGTGTGCTGCAAGGAATTTTTTCTACTATATATATATCTCTGTGTCCCTGCTTGCACCAGTTCACACTGGTCTGTGAGTGCTGTGCAGTTTTTTTCGTTATATATTACATAGAGTTGCAGATACTCTGCTGCAAATTGCACCCTCATCGTAGACAGGTGATGGAGGGTATAGATGGAGTCTGCCCACTGAGAGGTGGGGGAGCGGAAAAGGAGGACTTGGGTGTCAGCATAGGACTCGTCGTGCCTGAAGTCACTTTGTCGCAGTCGACGAGCAAACAGACCTTGGCCAATGTTTGTACTAAGAACTTCAGAATTAAAAGATAAGATTTTGAGTTTTTTCAGAAAAACGTAAGTTTTTAAACTTTTTTTCTCAACCACATGGCTTATAGCATTATGCAACATTGGTGATAGCTGTGTGCTGCAAGGAATTTTTTCTACTATATATATATCTCTGTGTCCCTGCTTGCACCAGTTCACACTGGTCTGTGAGTGCTGTGCAGTTTTTTTCGTTATATAGTCAGAGTATATATATAGATTTGCATATATATGTGTGCATGTATATATATATATATACATATATATGTGCATTTATATATATTTTATATATGCACACACACACACACACACATATGTATGTATATATGCACACACACACACACATATGTATGTATATATGCACACACACACATTATATATATATATATATATAGATATATATATATATATATATATAATCTAACTATATATATATATATATATAATCTAACTATATATATATATACACATATATGTGTATATATGTATATATATATATATATATATATAGTTAGATTATATCTATATATATATATTTGCAGATATATATGTGTGCATATATATATAGTTACTCTCTGTGGGTCACGCTGTGAAGTGGGAAGTTTCACATGAGGTCAGAGAAACACATGCTTTATCTGACCTCAGGTGACACAGACCAGGAACTCGTCCCCTTCACTGCACGAGCCTTCAAGTATAAATTTTCAAGAATCTTCACTAACGGACGGACATCTAACAGGATCCTGGATGGGTATGTGGGAGTAATAAAGATGGAGTCAAAATATGTATTTGTGTTTTTTGTTGTAATAAAAATTTTTTTCTCGGTGTTGTGTCTTCTTTACTTCTAAATAGAGATTCATAATGGCCGTGTCTAACATTGGCGCGACATTATAAATCTCGGGCTTAGTGCCAGCTGCTAAAAGAAAGGTGGCATTAACCCCTTATTACCCAGTCTGCCACCGCCACAGGGCAGCTGGAAGAGCTGGGTACAGCTCCAGAATATTGCGCTTCTATAAATGCGAAATTTTCTGGGGCGGCTGCGGGCTGCAATTCTCATCGGGGGTGGCCCAGAACGCTTGGGCCTCCCTACGCTGGGGATTCCAGCCCTCAGCTGCCTAGTTGTACCTGGCTGGCAAAGAAAAATGCGGCGAAGCCCCACGCCGTTTTTTTTCTTGCCAGCCAGGTACACCTAGGTAGTTGGGGGTGGATGGCAGCTCCCAGCTGCCTAGTTGTACCTGGCTGGCAAAGAAAAATGCGGCGAAGCTCCACGACGTTTTTTTTCTTGCCTGCCAGGTAGACCTAGACAGCTGTGGGCTGCCATCCACCCCTACTACCTAGGTGTACCTGGCTGGCATGATCAAACGGCATGGGGCTTCGCCACATTTTTCTTTGCCAGCCAGGTACAACAAGTCAGCTGGCAGCTGGGGGTGGATGGCAGCTCCCAGCTGCCTAGTTGTACCTGGCTGGCAAAGAAAAATGCGGCGAAGCCCCATGCCGTTTTTTTCTTGCCAGCCAGGTACACCTAGGTAGTTGGGGGTGAATGGCAGCTCCCA